>BHFT01001502.1:0-30878 GCA_004320025.1 Laticauda laticaudata
GGTCAGCCAAAACTTTCACTTCAGCACTTTCTTCCTCCTGCACATTCTTTTCTGGATAAGGGCTTCTTTGAGGCAGCCATTTCTGACTGCCACTCTACCGCCTTCGGGAAAGGGAGTTTAGCTAGCTGGGGAGGAAAGATGCAACTTTCCTCGACCCTGCTGGAATCTCCTCCGTCTTCACTGACCTCTACGGGGTGGCTTAGCCCCAAAGTAAGCTGGCTCGGGGCGCTCCGGCAGCGTGCCCAGGCAGAAACTGTGCACAATTGCGGATTCCTGCCTGTCGCCGAAGCCCTGCAAACCGGAAGTCTGGTATGCTGATATTCTTTATACAGTTCTGCTGGTATGACATCAGGATAGGATGCTTTATTATTTTTTTGTTTTGTTGATTGCCTTTACAACTTCAGCCAGATTGATTTCCCCATTGAGCATTGATTTCATTGTTTCTGGAATCTTTGGGCATTCGGCTTTTTTAAAATATGCTCTGAACTTTTCTTTTGAATAACTTTCATTTCCTCTGAGCAATTTCCTTTTTGGAGTTTTCATCATAATATATCTTCCCTTCTTCATTTTGTAATGTATTAATTTGTTGTTTTTCTCTATGGCTTCTTAACTTTTGTGCCAGCCAATGTCCAGGTTTGTTGGCATTTTTCAAATAATTTTGTTTGGCTAGTTTCAGTTGTTGTGCTAGCCTCTCTGTCTCTAGAATATGTAATTTGTGTTTGAGTAGATCTAATTTATTATTATTTTTATTAATTTACTTTTATTGTTAGGTTCTTTCTGATGTAATGCCTCAATTTGTTTATGATGTTGTTCTAATTTTTTTTTCCTGGTGATGTTTTTTTGCCTTATTTCTTTTAGCTGTATAGGAAATTATCACACCTCACATATATGCTTTGGCAGCGTCCCAGACAATCTGGGATATATCATCTTGTTTATTCAATTTAAAAAAAAGATCCATTTCTTTTTCCATCATTAGGTTGAAATCTTTTTCTTTGAGAATTGCCTGTTGAAAAGTCCATCTTGGTGCGGCCTTGTGTCCTTTCCACTGTAAACTTATAGGGTTATGGTCAGCCCAGGTATTAGTCTCAATATTCACTGTTTGTATTTCAGAATCTAATTCTTTCAATAGCCACACCATATCTATTCTAGACCAAGTTTTATGACAATAGGAATAAAATTATAATAATTTTCTTCATTGTTTCTTTCTCTCCAAGCATCTATCAAATTTAAATCTCTCATAATATTAAAAAATGTTTTGGGAGTATTCCTTTGTTTCCTTTTCTTGTATCATTATGTTTATGGTCTCTTGTTATATCTACAATCGCATTGAAGTCCCCGACTATACATAACCCATCATATTCTATGTCGTAAATTATGTTATGGAGATTTTTATTTAAAAAGTTCTTGGGCTCCATTTGGTACATATACCATAGTAATTATTATATTTTTGTGGTTTAGTTTAACCTCTACTATCAAGATTCTCCCTTCTTTATCTTTGTAAATTTGTTTTGCCATAATCTTATTTGTCGCATAAAGGACCAGACCTCTTTTTTTTTTTGCTGGTCTAATGATACGTACAAATTGCCTAGCTTAGGTTGTTATAATAAGTATTTTTGATTGTCTCTTATATGAACTTCTTGCAGCGCAACTAGCGATCTTTAATTTTTGGAGTTTAGTAAATATTTTCAGGTGTTTTATTGGTGAATTTAATCCATTGATGTTTGTTGACCAAATCCTGTATTCTTCACCCATTTTCTTAATTGTGTCTTGTTCTAAATTCCTTTGGTTCTTCATATATTTCTCCATAATATTCTAACTTATCTTTCTTCTCTTCTCTTGACTTTTTCCATTTCTTGTGGTCTTTCTTTTTCTTCAATTGCATGTCCTGAATCTCTTCCTTCCATTGTGTCACTTTCTTCTCCATGATCTCCTGAATCATTTTCAGTATCACAATGTTGCTTGTAAAATTCTTCAGCTTTTTCCACAGTGTCAAGCTTGTATCTTTTGTCCTTCCATGTTACCATTATACCATCTGGTGTTAGCCATCTGAAATTAACACTATTTTTATTTAATCTCATCATCAGGAACTGGTACTTTCTTCTTAAATCTCACATTCTTTTAGGAATGTGTTTTATGATGATTCTTTGTTTTCCTTTGGACTCGAGTTGATTGTCACTACTTGAGGAAGACTGGCTCCAAGCTAACAAAAATATTTGCTAACTCAAAGATGGTCTAGCCTGGGTAGAAAACAAACTTTATGTCCCTTCCAGCCGGAGGATGGACCTCATGAAACAATGCCACGACTCAGAAATAGCTGGACACTTTGGGTTTGTAAAAGCCCTGCACCTCATCAAAAGACAATTCTGGTGGCCATCTCTCAAAAAGGATTTTGAAAATTATGTTGCTAGTTGCCCCATCTGCGCTGATGCAAGAAGAAGACAAGGAAAATCTCCTGAATTTTTACAAACAATGGCAGAACCTTCAGCACCCTGCAAAGAGATCTCTATGGACTTTATAGTGGAGCTCCCTGATAGTGCAGGAAATACTGTTATTTGGGTTGCAACTGATCTTTTTTCAAAACAGGTTCATTTTGTACCATGTCAAAAGATCCAAATAGCCAAGGCCTTGGCAAAGATGTTTTTAATACACATTTATCGCCTTCATGGAGCTCCCCAATGGATTATCTCAGATAGGGGTGTTCAATTCACATCCACCTTTTGGTGGGTGTTTTTAAACATATTAGGCTCACCCAGGGGTTGCCATCGTCCAATCACTCCCAGACTAATAGCAGAGCTGAACGATCGAACAGCGTATTAAAACAATATTTAAGATGCTTTATTAATAACCAACAGGACAATTGGACTGACCTTCTTCCTTTTGCAGAGGTAGCATACNAAACCATGTGGCCAGTGGTAAGATTAGCTTTACAGGAAGCTAGAGCAGCTTTTAAAGTTCAAGCGGACAAAAAACACTGTGATCCTAAACCTTTCAAGATTGGGGACCATGTATATTTGTCCACAAAATTCTTAAAATCATTACAACCCCCAAAGAAACTGGGGCCAAAATTCATTGGGCCATTCCCCATCTCCAGAATTATTAACCCCATTACGGTAGAGCTTCTACTTCCCAAAACACTTAGGCAGGTTCATCCAGTATTTCACTGTAGCTTGCTCAAACCAGAGATCACTTCAAACCTGTAATGCATGATTTTTGTTTTCCAGGAAGATCTATCTGCTTTTTAAGGAGGGCAGGATGTCAGATCTGTGTATCTGCCATTCTTCATGGAAGAAGAAGGGGAGGGAGAAGTTGGTATAAAAAATTCATTTTTGATATAACCTGGACATATTAAATCTTGTATTGAATTTGGATAACCCATGATATACTATGGAGGGATGGAGACCAAATGACTGGAACCCAGTCACCTTTGAAAGAGACAGCCACAGGATGAAGAGACCATGAAAATTCCTTCTGGGAGATGTCTCCTGGGAACCTCAAAAAAGATCGGTCCCAGAAGAGGGGGGGAATAAACATGTCAGCTCTTTGTTTTACTAAATACACATCAAGAGAAGGGGAGAAGTCTTAAACTCCCTTATCTATCCCTGCATGCCTGAGGCACATTAGATGCTGTTTTTAATCCCTACATGAATTGTCTCATCTCAATAAATGATTCCTTTTGATACGTTTGGTTTTCAGTAGTTCATTCTTTTTGATTGAATGGGAAAACAAACCCGTCAGGCCCAACCCAATTTATGCCCCTGACAAAACCGAGAGTCCTGCTTTGCCCACTACACAAATCTCTGCACTTGCTGAACAGGTGCAAGGCATTTGCAGAGAAATCCCTGGATCAAAGGAAAGATTTAATAAGGTAGTACAGATTCTGCTACAAGTGTTGTGAATCCAAACACCCATCCAAATACTGCACAGCCAAAGCGCATTGTTATTTATGCAAGAGTAACTGGCACCCAGCCGCTCTGCATCCAGACCCTGAGACACCACAGCAGACATCTCATAACCCTCCCTTGAACCAGGAGCCTCAACGTGCTACAGAGGCACAGAAGGAGCCTCAGCGTGCTACAGAAGCACACTCGGAGCCAGTGGTGAGTGTCAATTGTATGGCAATGTGCACTAACATATCACCCGTTGACTAGCCTGCCAGATAGGGTGGCTGAGTTTCTGCCTCTTTGAGTTTCTACTTCGCTTTTAGGGGAAATATTCTGCCTTTTTAGTATATCGTAAAATATTTCATTTTCCTAGGAGAGGGATGTGTTTTAACTTCCAACAGGGAATAAGCAAAACAAAAATATGTCTTATTTTAAAGATTCAGTATAGAAGTTAGTGTTCAGGAAATTGGCTGGCCTGTGGATGTATGGAGCAGTTCAACTGAATATAGCTGGACAAGTTTCCTGTTTGATTTGTGACATGGGGCACCTCCCAGTATCTTGGAAAGGAAATAGGAAGCTGCTGCTCTACAGCAAATTAGTGCAGGACATGTGGCACTTATTTCAACTTAATTACCAGTGAGCAGCCAAGTTCTTAACATTTTCAAATTCAGACCCAGTTTCATTCTTTTGGTCTCCTTTAAAGTCACTGAAAGTGGAGGTGTCAGAAGCAGAAAATACTGTGGACCCTTCAACGGAAAAGAATGAACTTCTGAAGACTAGATGTTTCAAAAGGAATCCTTTATTGAAATGAGATGATTCCAGCCCTATTCAAAGCAGAGTCTAAATGCTCCCAGGCATTCAGTAATAGATAAGGGGAGTTAGGACCCTTCCCCTTCTTTAGATATGTATTTTGTTAAACAAAGAACCAACATGTTAATTCCCCCTTCCCCTTCTCCGAGAAGGTATCTTTTGAAGAGTTCCCAGGGAGTATCTTCCAGAGCTGGAATTTTTATGGTCCTTTTCATCACTTGCTATCTCTTCAGGAGGTGACAAATCTCTGGATATCTGGCTCCAATCCTCCAGTTGTATATCATGTGTAGGTTATACAGATTCAATGTAAGATTTAATATATTCAGGTTACATCAAAAAGGATTACTTGTACCAACTCCCCCCCCCCCTTCTTCTTCCATTGAAGGATGGCAGATACATGGATCTGACATCCTGCTTCTGAGCTTTCCTCTTTACTGACAAGAGGGAAACTGAAGCAAAGATTAAACTCTACTTTGTACAACCAGATATTGTCAAAGCTTCATCACTTAATTTAGAATTCAACTGAACAATTCCCCCAACTCTGCCCATCCAGCATCACAAGAAATAACTTAAAAATAAGGTTAAAAACTCAATGTGTGCACTTAAAAGAATTGTGCACAAATCAAATGATATGTTATTTCTAAACTTTTTTTACTTGAATGTATTTGAATATGGTTACAGGACTTAGCTTCCAGTTGGCTTATCATCTTGGCAGCTTTCTCCGAATAGTCTTCATTCTATTGATGTCCTCGTTACTTTTGTAACTTTAAATTTATTTTATTAGATATAAATTGAGTAGAATAGAATAGAACAGAACAGAATAGAATAGAACTTTTTATTGACCAAGTGTGATTAGACGCACAAGGAATTTGATTCCAATGCATAAGTTCTCAATGTACATACAACAATAGCGATGAGCAACAAAGTTATAGTCATAAGAAGACAAGGAGATAAATAATAGAGAAGATGAGAATAATGATGATAATACTGCCATTTTAGATAGTTTGACAGTGTTGTGGGAATTAGTTGTTTAGCAGAGTGTGGCATGGGGGGAAAACTGTCCTTGTGTCTAGTTGTTCTGACGTGTAGTGCTCGATAGTGTCGTTTTGAGGATAGAAATTAAAACTGCTTATGCCTAGGATACAAGGGGTCTGTAGATATTTTCTTTTTTTTAAATAGGTTTTTATTATATTTTCCACAAATACAAATCTCATTCACATTTTTGACAATGTTTTGGCATCAACAAATATCTTATAAATTTTGTTATATACATCTTTTCTATATATAAGTCAAAAAATATCTATTGTATCTATCTATGGTTACATCTATCTTATATACTTTGTGATCTGTGTGTCTACTGTGTTATTCTCTTAAGGCCTCTTATATTGGTTACATTAATCTATTCTGACTTTTTGTATCTATTCTCTAACCATTCATACCATTTGTGCCATATTGCATAATATTTGGAGTTCTCCTTCTCTTTCATTTCTAATATAATCATGTCTATTTCCACACATTCCAATATTTTGTGTATAACTAAATCCTCTGGGGGGATGTTAGATCCTTTCCACATTTGTGCAAAAGCTATTCTGGCTGCTATCAGAGTGTGTAAAATAATTTATCCTTTTTGGGTATTGATTTGTAATTATTCCTAATAGGAAAAGTTGTGGTTTCAGTTCAATTTGATATTTGGTAATTTCTTACAGCCAGTTTTTTTATTTTAATCCACAATTTCCTGGTCTCAGGGCTTAGCCACCACATACAATAGAAGGTATCGCCATTTTGTTCACACTTCCAACATTTTGGGCTTGTGTTGGGGTATATCTTAATTAATCTCGTTGGAGCCAGGTGCCACTGGTAAAATATTTTGTATAAGTTTTCCTTATATGCCCTAAATGTCATCAATTTATAATTTGTAGTCCATAGTTTCTCCCATTCATCTAGATCGCTATTACGTCAGAAATTCCAGGCCCATGCTATCATGGTATTTTTCACAACTTCTTCCATTTTAAATCTCAGAAGATATTTATACGTTTTAGATATAAATTCTTCCTCTGTTCCAACTAGGTTTTTGTCTAATTGATTTTGCCCATTGTCGAATTCAACCTATCTGGAGGTCATGACCTTCTAGCATTAAAGTTCTCTTATCTTTTAACTTGACCCAATCTTTTATCCAATTTAATATCACTGCCTGATAACAGAGTTCCCATTCTGGTAGTTCAAAACCACCTCTGCTCCTATTATCCTATAATAATTTTAGTTTAATATGTGGTTTCTTGCCCAACCAGATGAATTTAAGTGTCATTTTGCTTAATTCAATAAAGAACTTTTTATCCAGTTTTATTGGGATCATTTGAAGGAGGTACATTAGTTTGGGCAGAGTATTCATTTTTATTACTGCAATTCTTCCTAATAGTGACAATTGTAATTTTCCCAATAATTCTAATTCTTTTCTAATTTGTTTTACTAATTTAATATAATTAATATAATTATTTTCTTTAATTGAAGAGCATCTAGAAGATAACCATATTCCTAAATGCTTCATTGTTTTTGCAATCTGTAACCCCTTTTTAGTTTTTAATTCTGTTTTTTGCCTTATAGTGTAATTTTTTACTATCATTTTAGTTTTACTTTTATTTATTTTGAATCCAGCCACTTCCCCAAATTTTTCTATTTTTTTTTAACAATATGTATCCAGCATTCAATGAGTACTCTATTATTAATACTAAGTCATCCTTGTATTCTTCTTTCTTAATTTTAATCTCCTTTATTTCTGAATTTTGTCTGGTTTTGGCTAGTAACATTTCTAAAGACAGAATAATAGCAGAGGTGGACACCCTTGTCTCACTCCTTTGGCTATCTTAAGGTCATCCGTGCATTGGAGTGGGATTCTACTGGTTCTGTCCGGCTCTGTAGAACCGGTAGCTCTGAAGAGCAGCAACACAGAACTGGTTCTGTGTCTGCTGCTGTTTGGCCCACCTGCCAGTCTGGGCTCTTACCTGTCCTTTATTTCCTGCTTTTTCAACCTCAGCTGCTTTGTGCAGCACAGCTGCAGTTGAAAAAGCAGGAAAATAGTGCTTTTTCAAATGCTGCGCACCTGCGCGCAGCGCTGCTCAGCCGTTCGAGCAGCACAACTCATGATGTTTTGCATGCATGTGAAAAACATAAATCACTGAACCTGTAGTTACACTGGTCGGATCCCACCCTAGTTCATACGGTCTCCTTTTAATAATATACTTGCCCTTTGACTAATATTGCTTATAATGTTTTTTTGTATATTCGTACCAAAATTCATTTTTGTTATTTGTTGTAACATAAACTGCCAATTGAGGTTATCAAAGGCTTTTTGTGCATCTATAAATATAAATACTGCTTGCTTTTCAGAGTGAGCTTCATAATATTCAATAGCATTTAACACTGTTCTAATATTATTCCTTATTTGCCTATTTGGTAAAAAGCTGTTCTGGTCAAGGTTTATAATTTCGTTCAGTGTTGATTTCATTCTTTCTCCTAATATTGGCATAAATATTTTATAGTTTGCATTCAACAATGAGATTGGTCTATAATTCTGAATTAATTGTTGATTGGTACCTTCTTTCAGAATTAAGGTAATGTATGCCTTGGACCAGGATTCTGGCAATGATGTTGGAAATGTATAATGAGGTTTACTACAAGCCCCATTATACATTTCCAACATCATTGGTTCAAATATTTCACACATATTTTTCTATAACTTCCTAGGAAGACCATCTGGTCCTGGAATTTTATTGTTTTTCTGTTTTTGTATTGCTTTCTTCAGTTCTGCTGAACTTATTTCTTTGTTTAATATCTTTCTTTTTTCTTCTGAGGTTGAACTTAAACCATTTTCCTCTAAGTATTGTGTTATTCTCTCCCCCATAATTTCTTCCTGTTTATACAGCTTCCCAAAATAACTTTGCAAAAAATTTTTCTCTCTTCCATCTGGTGACATATATTCCCTTCCTCATCTTAAATTGTTGAATTAGTCTTTTTTCTTTCTCTATTTTCAGTTTATATGATAACCATCTACCAGGCTTATTTACTAGAGGTGGTATTCAGCCGGTTCTGACCAGTTCTGGAGAACCAGTAACAGAAATTTTGAGTAGTTCAGAGAACCGGCAAATCCCACCTCTGACTGGAGATTTTACAGTATCCTTCCCCTGCCACACCCACCAAGCCACACCCACAGAACTGGTAGTAAAAATTTTGAATCCCACCACTGTTATTTACGGATTCAAAAGAATTCCGCCTTACAAATTTTAAATTTCATGCTCTTTCTTCTTGGACAATCAAATTTAATTTATACCTAGCCATAGTTATTTCCCTCTTCACTTCCATATTTTTGGGGTCTTTTTGGAGTTCACATTCATATTTTGTTTATGTCCAGGATGCAAAGGGTCTGTAGTTATTTTCCAAGCCCTCTCTCTGGCTCGTGCAGCATACAGGTCCTTCAAGGAAGACAGATTGGTAGCAATTGTTTTTTCTGCAGCTCTAATTATCCATTGAAGTCTGTGTTTGTCTTGATTGGTTACAGTGCCAAATCAGATATTTAGAGAGGTGCAGATAACAGACTCAATAATTCCTGTGTAGAACTGTATGAGCAGCTCCTTGGTCAGCCTGAGCTTTCTGAGTTGGTGCAGGAAAAACATCCTTTGTTGTGCTTTTTTAATGATGTATCTGATGTTAAGGCTAGGTCACATCGGCCGAAGGATGCAAAACGAATGTAAAAAGGACACAGCGGATGAGCAAATTTTCCATCCGTTGTTATCCACTCTCAAAAGTGCCCCAAATTTGCATCATAAACAGAGTGGACAAACAATGGAAAGGAACGGACCGGGGGAGGATGTAGCGAGGATGTTAAGCGGATGCTCAACTGGGAAGCCTAGCGGATGGAAGGCGGATGGAAGGAATGACACATCCGCGAGGGCTTCTGGGGGAGCACAGCGAAGCAGACACACAGCGGAAGGAGCGGATGCAGAGCGGATGCCTTAGCGGATGACGCGGATGCATCATGCGACGCCTAGAGGATGCCTAGCGGATGCCTAGCAGATGCAAAGCATTCACTGCGCATGCGGGGAGGATGCATTTGTCAGCCCCGCAGATATAAAAGGATGCAGCTTGCAAGCAGGTCACCATTCAGAGGAAAGATCTGCTGCCAGACACACCTCCAGCCAACAACCATGGGGAAAGAAGAGGAAGCCTGTGCCATCTTCTGCCAGCCCTGGCAAGAAGGACAGGGCCACCATCCACCCCCTGGCCCTGACTCTGCTTCTGCTGGTGCTGTCTGCTGCTCTCGGCTGACTCTGCTGGTGCTGGTGCTTCTGCTGGTGCTGCTCCTGGTGCTGGTGCTTTCTTGGTGGTGCTGCTCTGGTGCTGGTGCTTACTCTGCTGGTGCTGCTCCTGGTGCTGGTGCTTCTGCTGGTGCTTACTCTGCTTGTGCTGCTCCTGGTGCTGCTGGTGCTGCTGGGTGGTGCGTGGTGTTGCTGGTACTGCTGGTGCTGGTGCTGCTGCTGCTGGTGTGGTGGACCAGCCCTAGAACCTCAAAGCCCCCAGAAGGCCCTGCCAGAGGGAGGAAGAGGCATTTGTGAGAAAAGGGATGAGAGGAGACAGTACTCCATTGCAGAGGAACATGAGGAGAAGGTGCTTGAATGGTTGAGCGGAGAACGAGTACCTTGGAGAAGGGACACAGGCTCTATCGAGACACCAAGTGGAAACAGGCGGCTTGGGAGAGAGAGGCGGAGAGCCTGGGCTACACTTCGGATATCCTCCTGGGGTGGTGGAAGCACATGCACACCTGGTACAGGAAGCTGCACCTGAAGAAGTCTGGCCAGGCCGGCGTCAAGCTGACCAACCAGGAGACCTACGTTGATGGCCAAGTGCAGCTTCTTTGGAGGTGAGATCCGCCACCAAGGAGCAGCCCCTCTGTCTACCCTCACTCTCAGGCAGCCCACAGAGATCCAGCTCCTCTTTGGCCAAGAGTCAGCTCCTGTGTCCAGGCAGGTATCTTTGGAGCACCCCACAATGGAAGACCCCCCTGACAGCTGCACTCCCTGTGGCGGAGCCACATGAGGACCCCCTGACGCAGTTGGAGCAAGAAGAAGCCACTGCCACCAGAGACCAAACCACACCCACCCCCCAGCTCCACCTCCACAGAAAGCAGGCAGAGAGCCAGACCGAAGGGACAGAGCCACACTGTCCTCTTGAGATCAGGGAAGCAATCAAGAGCAGCGTAGATCTCCTCTCTCAGCTGGTACAGTTCCAACATACCATCCTCTAACAGAAAGCCCTTCCTCATCTACGTGAACCAGACCCTCATGGAAATGCCCGAATCCAGTACCAGGTGATCAAGGAGAGGATCACAGGTCTCTGCACCACCCTCCAGGCCCAGGCTGAACCTGCTCCCACCTCAGTCGAGGTCTGCTCCTCCACCCAGGTGGTATGTCACTGCCCTTCCAAGGCTTTCCACAGGCCCCCTCACCTACCAAAGCTATGCCACCAGGAGTTCTCGCAGCACAGCGCACCCTTCCCAGTCCAGACACAGGTACATTGCACACCACAGGTGCCACCGATGCCACCCATGCCACCGATGCCACCGACGCCACAGATGCCACTGACGTGCTCACCTCGCTCACGCTGCAGACCAGACAGCCCCACTACACACTCCTCCTTCCTCCACCCAACAGCCAACCTGGCCTCAAAACATCTGTCATCGGTCTTGGACTGACACCCATCATGGAGGAAGGGCCTCTCAACATCACGGACTGAGCCAGCTCTTGAGACTCTCCCTCCACACACATCCCTGTTGTCCTCTCGGGGCCAGGCACCCCAAATGGCACCTCAGACCAGCACTCCAGCCACTGCCACCCCAACAGCACCTGGACCCTTCACCCCTGAGACCATGGGCACGCTCAGAGTGACTGAAAAGAATGCCAGAGACTGGGTTGTACTGTTGACTTTACTTGGGTCATTTGCTTTTACAGCTTGTTATTAATAAAGTTTATCTTTGCTTCACACACTTGGTTCAGTTCTTTTTGTAACACAAGTCTTGTGAACTTATAGAAATGGTTTAAGCCTTGCATGCTTGTGGGATGGTAAGGATAGCAGTGGATGGGCAAGGGACCTGTGGGATGGGAATAGCTGTGGGATGGGTAAGGATAGCAGTGGGATAGATAAACCTCCATGCAAGCATAGTGGGACTGTATGGTCCACCCTCCCAGGTGCCACACCTAGGCCCTTTCTTATCAATAAACAATTTAATCATTCATCAACACATTTCAACATAAACACAAGTCTTTATTAAATGCCCTGTTCATTGTAGGGCCACTCACATACATGGCCACAGTCTCACAGTGGTGATGAGACAGGCTGAAGGAAGCATCCATTAAGCTATCTATCATCCTGTCTTGCCACTCCACTGCTCCAGTTGTGGAGTTGCACCAGTGCAGGAGGTGTGCTGCTTCTTCCCTTCATGTGAAGCTCTGTTGGGGCCTGGCACATCCACAGTGTCTATCAGGTTGACTCCTTGCCTCCATTCACCAGGCTCCATGTCCCCATTGCCTTGTTGGCGGTCCACGAGCCTGTGTTCTGCAACACTGGGTAGCGGGTGTGCATAGAGATTGTGCAGGATGCAGCAAGCTTCCACGATGTTCCCCACGGTCTCTGGGCGATGCTGCATGGTGGTGAGAAGTACCTGTTGGCCAGGATGCCAAAGGCGTTCTCCACCACCCGCCTTGCCCTGGACAGCCTGTAGTTGAAGATTCCTCTCTTCACTGGTGAGGAGTCTGGAAGTGTAGGGCTTCATGAGGTAGGTTCTGAGGAAGAAGGCGTCATCCCCCACGATGAAGTAGGGCCACATCTTGTATGTCGTTGGGCAGGGGGTCTGGATCTGGGAACCCATGATGAGGTTGCATTCCAGCCCCTCCTTGAGGTGATTGGCACTGTATACCTGGGCATCTGAAGCTGACCCGTTGCCTGAAGCATCGATGTACATGAACTTGTAGTCAGCATCGACCATGGCAAAGAGGATGATGCTGAAGAAGCCCGTTGATAGTTGAAATAAGTGGACCAATGACTTGACTGGAGCTTTTGCAGGCCACGGTGCTTCCCATCTATGGCTCCAACGTTGTTGGGGAAGTTCCACTTCTGATACCACTGCTTCTGCAACTTTCTTCCAGCCTTCTTCAGTGGACAGGGCACTGAGGAGCTCCTCCAGGTATCTTCGATGATGGCCTGCACCACTTCTCTGACCACCAATGCTGATTGGTGTTGTGTGGCACCCTCAGCAGGCGTACTGCATGCTCCTGTACGTAGGTTCCCGGCAGCAGGTGGCGCAGAGTCAGTGCCACCTTCAGCCCAGGGTCCAGGCTAGGCCAGAAGTTGGTGTTTGCCTTGGTCCAACCTGGGTCTCAGCCGCTCCACAACTTCGTCAAACATGGCTGGCAGCATCCTCATGAAGTGCTGGAATGCACGAGGGTCTTCGTTTCCTGAGCTCCACCATCAGCTTGTCATACAGTCCATACTCCGCTCTTCTCGCGATCCATCTTCGGGCCACACACTTCTTGGACGCCTCCTTTTCCTTGCGTAGAACAGGTGAAAGAGCCTGTAGAGGGCTTCACACTGTTGTAGAATGATGGCGGCTACCAAAAGGAGTGTGTGACGATCTATGGTGGAGATGACCGGATGCTGTGGAAGAGCAAGAGCAAGGCTGAAGAGGTTTGCACACCAGGGCTGCTGGACTGAAAGTGAGATCCAGGTGATTTCCTCCCCCTTTTTATAGGAAATATAGGTTTTCCACTAGGTGTCCCTTCCGCATCCTCTAGACATCCTAAAATCCGAGATACATCCCTATAGCGAACTTTTTTCCGTTTTAATGCTTTATATGCGAGCTGCATCCGCTTACATCCTTTCTACATCCGTGCAACTAACGCTGGTGTGTCCGTTCCGCCGTCCGTTTAGCTTCCTCCCTGTGTCCGTTTTCCGCTGGAGCGATTTGAGTTGCCCCAGATGCGCAGCGGATGCCTAGCGGATATAGCGGATGCGTAATGGATGACAACGGACGTATAACGGATGTTCCCCGTATGCGTAGCAGATGTAGAACGGACGCGTTGGATACTTCATCCGCTCAAAAAGTTTTGTGCAGCTCAAAAACTTTTTGAGCAGATGAAATCTCAGTAGATGGATGCTGGACGGATAGAGAGTATGGAAAAACGTATGCAGTGAGTACAGATCAGAATGCCATCGCGTTAACCAATGGATGGCAAGTGTTTCTCTCCTTTTTACATCCTCTTTCCATCCCATTGGTGCAGTGTGACATGGGCTTAAGGTGTCCATTTTAAGTCTTGAGATATAATAGAACTTAGAAACTTGAAGGTCTCTACTATGCTACTGTGTGTCTAGTATTGTGAGTGATGGTAGTGTAGGGGGGCCTCTCCTAAAATTACTATCATTTTACAGTTTTAAGTGTGTTTAGCTTCAAGATTGTTCTGGCCGCAACCCTAAGTAGTTGTCAACTTCCCGTCTGTATGCAGATTCATCATTATCTCAAATGAGACCAATTACTCTTGTATCATCTTCAAATTTCAGTACAGAGGGATCCTTTGAGATGCAATCATTGGTATTATAGAGAAAAGAGAAAAGAAAAGTGGAGAGAGCAACACCTGTGGGGGGGGGGGGCTGTGCAAACTGTACAAGTATCTGATGTGATTTTGCCTTACTGTCAGTCTTACTTACAGACTTACTGCTTGCTGTCTGTTAGAAAGCTTATGATCTTACAACTATGGTGAGGCACGACTAGGTGATTTAGTTTATGACTGACCATCTATCAAAACAGTTCTGGACAACCAACACAATAAAAATATCAATAATATAATAAAACAAAAATAAAACAAAAAGGATGATGGCCAAGGATAAACTAGTCAACAGGCAATTTGTACAACTAAAGAACAAAACTATCAACCCCCATATCTGAGAAAATCCCCATATATTTGTAATCTACGTTAATCAGAAGTTGTCATTTCCTCAGTAAGTATTCATAGACCTTACACATGAAGATTCTATTATATTTAACAATCTTAACTGGCAGGATAATGAAAAAGTTTGCAAGACTAAAATAAATCTTTATGATTTATTTTTGCTAACTTAGCTATAAAATTAATTGATGGAGGTGGAGAGGACAGAAATAGTGTTTGAAAATAAGCCAAATAAGTCTCTACAAATTTGGGGCCAATTCTTAACAAGAGTTTCTTGTTCCAAAAAGATATAGATCAATATAAGAAAGTATCTTCAGTGTTATTCAATGTTCCCATAGCAGTTTAAATTCTTATATTCAAAACATTGAATTATTACTTCAATGAGGTATACATGTAATGTATATAAAATATTCTCATGTAGAGGATCATTGCCACATTCACAGTAAAGTGAATAATTTCTGTTTGCAGGGTGGGAGAAAGCAACAGGAAGGAAACCTATCTGGAACAATGGGAGGAAATGGAAGAATTGAGTTGGGTTAGGGGGAACAACAGCCAAGTAGTAGCAGAAGCTGCTTCATTTGTGGGATGGTATCCATATCTGAACTGTTCTCCAAACAGGAATTTGAAGAATATCTTATATCTCTTGTCTTACATGACCAACTGTAATGATTATTAGTGAAGAGTGGAATAAAGGGTAAGTGTATCTTATCAATATATCAGTCTTGTCAAGATCCAGGCTTTTTGCATAGAGGAAAATGATGGAGGTTTCCAAAATAGCAGGAAAGAAGTGACAGGGATTACCAAAGAATCCTCATAACATGTTAAGGAATTGTTAAAAATTGGTTGGGAGCCTCCCAATTTGGCATAAAATGGATAATATAAATATTTTAAATAAAAAAATAGAAAGTCCTGCTTCAAATCTCAAAGCCAGCAAGCTATCAACTACAAAATTATTTTTATCTCTTCTGGGTTACTCCATAGATAATATGACCAGAACAAGCACAAGGCTTGGAAAATGTTTAGAAAGATGATAAAGCAAATTTCTTTTGCCAAGAATGTAGTTGTTAATTGTTTTAATGACTAATTCTAATTTTGGTTTTGATTTTTGTTACATTAATTTTATGTCTCAAACTGTATTTGTATTGATGTAACTTATGTTGATCACTGGAATAAATAGATATGTGCATAAATTCAACAATGAATAAATAGGTGAACATTAAATTCCCAAAGGCTACCATTAGAAAAAATATACAAAACTTTAGTTTTTCAACAGAATGGATTGTCATTGTTTATGAGATGATGAAGATGTAGAAATAGTTACAAAAATTCTGAGTTATGCCCATTAAAATATATTTAATATAAAAGAAACCTATTTGTGATGGAATGTAACCCCTTAGTAAGGAACATCCATGCCAAATTTCAATAGGTTCAGGTTTTGTAGAAAAATAAGATTCTTTCTCAGATTCACTGAAGACTGGATGGCTGAAAGTACTCTGTAATAGTTAGTTAGCTCTCTTTTCCTGGGAAAGGGAAGGTCCCTATTGTTAAAATAGAGTTTTTTAAGGAATCTTTTGTCATAAACATAATATTAGCAATAATAACCAAACTGAGCCCAGGGAATAGCAATTTTAACTCTTTTTTTGAACTGAGCAACTATTTATTTTTCCCAACCAACTGAAGCTAAAAATGAGAATTTATACCAGAAAACCTAGTGTATTTATTCTTTTTCACTGATACCAGATTTAGTATAGATTACATTGCTATTGCAAATGTTTAATTACTGAAGTTTTCACTCTTTCTTTGGTGTCTCATAGATTGTAGACTGAGAAGTATACTTCCTTGCTGAAGTAACATGCATCCTTTGTGTTACATGGATTCTGATATTGCAGACTGGCTTGCCATCATTCATCTGGAAAGCTATCAAGATACATTCAAACAACATGGATATGTCTTAGTGAAAGATGTGACCTCTCTCTGTAAGGAGGACCTGCAGAAACTTGGCATCACTGCTACAGGCCATTGTAAAAGGATTCTGAATTTAGTACAGCAAACTCATCTGTTTATGGACAACAACAGCGGGCACATGGCAGAAGATTCCCATTCAGTTGAATGTACATATTCTTCAGATAGACCTGTGATAAAAAATGAAGAAATGTTGGCAAAAACTAGTTCTGATTCTGGGGCTGATCATGATTTAGCCAGTCAGTTCCAACAGTCACTTCTTAATAAAAAGTCTGCTTATCCTATAGGAAAGCCAGTACCTAAACCCAGAACTGTATTCCCACATGATCACGGAACAGCCAAACTACAGCCAGTATCATTGTCAATATTGCTGCCTGTTCATAAACCCACTTTTTGTTCTGCACAAGGAGCACATAATATTCAAGAAAGATTTGACCAAGAAAAATGTACCACAAATGCTCAGACTTTTGATACAACCTCAAAAGACCAAGTCCATACTCTAGCTTCTCAGAGAGAAGCAACAGAGGATAATTCTGGAACTGGCATTCAGACTTTTCTTCACATCAGTAAAATGAGTACTGAAGGAACACATTTCTTTCCTTCTATTCCCAAATTTTCCAGTCCATGTAACAGCCAGTCTATGGACATCAGTCCAACCACATCCATTTCAACTGCTAAGAAAATACAGGCAGAGACTTCATTAGTTCCTTCTGTCCTCATCCAGTCAGCCTCCCTGGAGAATAAGAAAGAGATGGTACCAGGTGTTACTTTGCCCTTGTCAGCTAAAAGAGTACAAATGAAGGAAAGCCTGAGAGGTGGGACTAGCACACAGCATTCTAAAATAGTGCTACAAAATGGAAATTTCAACATGAAGAAGGCTGGGTAAGTATATATGTTCTTCCTCGCAGTATAGTTTATTCCTTTCAATTAGAAAAGCCTCAGTAAGAGCAAGAAGACTGTGAAAGATATTGTGTATATGTGCGTACATGTATGTGCACGTGTACATGCCAAATATTAGTAATAAAAGAATAGGAATTGATCCTACCTTCTTTAGAATTATTGATTTGGTATCTGTTCAATCTTGCAGTTAACTGGACTTATTCAGAATTCCATACATTTAAGGCAGAGATTCATAATGTAATTCCACAAAGTTTTGAGAAATATAGGCTTCATTTAGGCTCATGGTTGGGCTATATAATAATATGGAACCCCAGCTAGTTGAATCCTAGCTATAGAAAAGACTGATACTTTACAGATTTTGGTAGGATTTATACCAAAAGAATTGTGAGGATCAGTGGATGGCTATATTGTGAATGATGTGTTAAGGCTCCTCCTCATATTCCCCCAACTGCATAGTGACAGTTTGCTAAGTGTAGAGACACATTCTCATGATTCTCCCTTTGTTTGAGGTTGCTTAACTTTGTATTCAGTGGCTCAGTGGCTAAGACATTGAGCTTGTCAATCAGAAGGTCAGTAGTTCAGTGGTTCGAATCCCTAGTGCTGCGTAACAGAATGAGCTCCCATTACTTGTCCCACCTTCTGCCAACTTAGCAGTTTGAAAGCATGTAAAAAATCCAAGTAGAAAAATAGAGACCATTTTAGTGCGAAGGTAACAGCACTCCATGCACCTGTCATGCCAGCCACATGACCATGGAGATGTCTTTGTACAGCGCTGGCTCTTTGGCTTAGAAACGGAGATGCTCCTAGAGCTGGAAATGACTAGCATTACCTTTACCTTAACTTTGTATTTATTCAATATGGTGATAAAGGTTATACATCTCCTGATAAAAATCTTACTAGATGCCCAATTTTTGTTGTGGCTGTATAGGTTGAGGTCTACTAGCAACTACTGGCCAGTTTTGACTGCAGCTTTCTCCATTACTGACTTTATCTTGTCTCATCTTAAAACTGTAAAGATAGTATCAGTTGTTATTGAATCAGAATGGATTACCTATTTTTTGTGTCATCTCGTAGACTGGAGGACAGTGTAGCTGTTGAATAAGTCCATAGTGTGGTGCCTGAATTTAAATTTAAAATGTAGTTCACCTTGCAAGAAAGCATAAGTTAGCTAAAATTGCTTTTCAGAAAAATGAACTTCAGTTCTTCAGTGATACAGGTAATCCTTGACTTATGACCACAATTGAGCCCAAAATATCTCTTGCTAAGCAAGACATCTGTTAAGTGAGTTTTTTCCCATTTTACAACCTTTCTTGCCACGGTTTGTTAAGTGAATCATTGCAGTTGACACAGTTGTTAAGTGAATCATTGCAGTTCTTAAGTTAGTAGCAGTTGTTAAGTGAATCTGGCTTCCCCTTTGATTTTACTTGTCAAAAGGTCACAAAAGCTGTTCACATGACCCTGGAACACTTCAACTGACATAAATATGATGTCAACTGAAAATACTTCTTTTTAGTTGTCAGCAGAAAAGGAGGGGGAAAAGCAGTACATTCCTTAAAGGCTTCAGATAATTGCTTTGGCAACTGAAGTTTCTGGAGCACAAAATTATTACTGGAGAGCATGATTGATGACTCTTGGCTATGGATGTGTCTCATTGGTGAATATATGTCCAGGGTGTGGGGGGAAGATCAGTGTCAAGGGTGAAATGAATGATGTGTCAGAGTTGACTGCAACCGGGAAATACCAATATGTCAACTCCTAATAAATCAATCTTTTTCACTCTGAGAGATGCAGCTAGAGACTTATGATTTGAATGGGGGTGCATGTCGTAGTTCTAACATATGAATCAGTTGCCAAGCATCTGAATTTTGATCACAAGACCATGGGATGCGGAAACAGTTGTAAGTGTGAAAAACAATCACGTCACTATTTTCAATGCCATTGTAATTTTGAATAGTCACTAAATTAATTTTTGTAAGTCGAAGATTACCTGTACAATTCCAATAAAAGGGAACAGGATAACTGTAAATGTAAAATAAAATCTTCTCCCTCTTTTCATAGCTCCCTGGGACAGTTGTGCTTGTGTTCACAACATTCATCTGAAGGACTTCACAGCAGTTCAAGTGAGTGAAGATAATAGTTCTCTTAGATAGTAATGGGAAAGGGTAGGATGAGGTAGATTTTCATGTAACATTGGAAACTCTGTGCTTGTTTTTCTTAGCTAATATAACACAAAAGTAGATAAAAATGGGATCAGATAGAAAAGGATGGCTTATAAGTTTTCTAAAACTAGATTCTCTTGGTAACCAGTGGTGGGATTCAAAAATCCCAGCAACCGGTTCACTACCTGGTTGCTGGGTGGGCATGGCCATGGTAGGCATGGCCTACTGGAATTTCCTGTTTCCAGCTTCCAGTGGGCCTCCAGAGCCTGAGGGAGGCAATTTTCACACTCCCAAGGTGAAGGGTCAGGAGGCTTCCCCTGGGCAAAAACAGCCTCCCTCAGACTCTGGTGGCCAACTGGAAGCTGGAAACAGACCCGTTTCTGAACTTTCTGAACTTCTGGGAGGGCCATTTTTTTGCCCTCCCAAGGATCTGGAGGCCTCCCTGGGCCTCTGGGAGGGCAAAAACAGCCTCCCCCGGGCTCTGGAGGCCCACTGGAAGCTGGAAAAAGGCCTGTTTCACAACTTCCAGTTTTTCTGGAAGGGCAGTTTTTTGCCTTCCCAAGGGTCCGGAGGCCTCCCCCAGACCTCTGGGAGGCCAAAAACAGCCTTTCCCAGGTTCTGGAAACCAGAAACAGGCTTGTTTCGTGACTTATGGTTTTTCCGGGAGGGCCTCCCCTGGGCTTCCAGGAGGGCAAAAACAGCCTCTCCCGGACTCTGGAGACCTTTCAGAAGCCAGAAACAGGCCTGTTTCAGGATTTCCGGAAGGCCCTTTTTTCCCCCTCCCAGAGCCTCTGTGCAGATCCTGTACTTATTTCCATCAAAAATGGGCTGTGTGGAGATTCCTGGGAGGGGAGGGGCAGGGTGGGCAGGGCCAGCCAGTCAGCTGAAATACCAGTTCCGTGAACCAGATGTAACTTTAACATTCGGTTCACCCGAACCGATCTGAACCGGTAAATCCCAACCCTGCTGGTAACCCATATCATAAAACTACAAAGAAGTACAAAAAATACAGAAAATTGCCTTAAAAGAAGTATTTTATTAAGTTCAACCCATGGCTCAGTGCAGAAATGCAGATGAAATCATCCCAGAGAAGAATTATGTTAGCTTTTGCTTGCGCATACATGTCCACTACTAATCCTCAGATTGGTAGTTGTGTCCCTAAGCTTCCTTTTGAAAAGTGCAATGTGACATAACTGTACTGGTTAGCAATGTCAATGCTGGTTACCATTATTAAGCAAGGAATGCATATGTCATTAAGCAAGAACATCATGTAACCGTAACTTCAAGTTTCCTTATTGACTTCAGATATAGAAGCCAGCAAGGAGCACTGGAAATTAGAAATAATTGACCACAGCTTACTGCAGCAATATAATTGCAAACAGGGTATCAAGCACTCAGTTTATGATCATATGACTGCAGGGATATTGTGATGGCTAGAACTGACCAATAATAAGTGCCTAGTTCAGCACCATTGCAAGTTTGAATGGTTGCAGAATGTGTGCTCATAATTCAAAGACCATATGTATACAGCAAAGAGGAATTTAACCACTTTTTTGATTAATTGGTTACAGGTAGCCCTCAATGTTTGATCAGTCACTTAGCAACTGGTGGCAGTTACCCCAAAAAGATACTTACAGTCCAGTTCCAAAATTTGACAACCATGTTCCCTCATTGTAATGTGACTGTATGATTGCATTTATGGCCATTTGCAGCATTCTGTAATCATGTATTGTGATTGATGACATTTTTTGCTGAAAACTAGTCATAATTTCCAGATTTTGGCAAAAACGGCCTAAAGAGGACAATAGGCTGCCTTAATGACTGTTGTAAAAAAAGATAATAAAATCAGGTCAATATTGTATAACCCACTTAAACTGACATGATGTACAATGATAATTGGCAACTCCATTATGATTCTAAGTCAAGGACTACTTGTACATCATTTTACTCTTCGGATTCCCCACCCCCTAAAATTGAGTTGTAATTACCTTCCTATAACTTCAGTCTGTTATTTTGTATCATCAGATGGAACAGAAGATGTTGATCTTCTATGTGATTCTGTATTTAATGTGCAATATAATATCACTCCCAGTTCCTTCACTATCTCTCATACAAGTTCGTTTCAACTCCCTGATTGCTGTCATTGTTATCTTCTGAATTTTCTTAAAAGTGTGATGCCATCGTGCTTTAGGTGGGATCTGCCTCTGATTACAATTCATATCAATTCTGTGTACAGAACAGAACAATAGTTGGAAGGAACCTTCTAGTCCAACCTTCTGCACAAACAGGAGATCCTATACCATTCTGGGCAAATAGCTGTCAAATCTCTTTTTAAAAACTTTCAGTGATGGAGCACCCACAACTTCTGAAGGCAAGGTGTTCCATGGGTTAATTGTTCTCACTGTCAATAAATTAGTTCTTAATTCTAGGTTGGTTCTCCCTTTGATTAGTTTTCATCCATTGCTTCTTGTCCTGCCTTCTGATAGTTTGGAGAATTGGTTGGCCCATTCTTCTTTGTGGCAGTCCCTCAAATAATAAACATAAATAATAAACAATTTGGTTTCAGAAAAAAACTATCCTGTAATCTGCAACTCTTACACTGCAAAAACATATGGACTACACAACTCAATTAGGGCAAAGCAATAGATGCAATCTACATAGACTTCTGTGAAGCTTTTGATTCAGTGGTACACCGACAAACTACTAACTAAAAAAAATCGTATAGTATCTCTGGACACCTACATAACTGGAGAGAAGCATTCGTGTCAAACAGACAACAAATGGTCAAAAATCGGGAGTGTCTATCAAATTCTGTACCTGTCAACAATTGGTGTCCCCCAAAGGCAGTGTTTTAGGACAACTCTCTTCATACTCTACATAAATGACCTCTGTGATCATATTAAGAGCAACTGTGTTCTCTTTGCTGATGATCTAAAGCTATTCAACACACAGACAAAAGACCCTACTATGTATCAGAATGTCAATCAAATGCAACTTCAAATCTCAACAAATAAATGCTCTGTCTTACATATGGCAAACAAAAAATCAGAAAGATAAAACACAAGCTAAATAATCAAGACCTTGTTGAGGATCCAAACTTTTGTCAAGGACCTTGGAGTACTCATCCTAATGATCTAAGTGGTAGAGCCCACTGTAACTACATAGCCAAAAAGAGATTTTGTTAATCTAATCCTTACGAAGCTTCTTCTCTGGTAATATCACACTACTAACTAGAGCATCACAAAACTTTTGCTAGACCTATACTTGAATACAGCTCATCAGTCTGGAACCCATATCATGTATTATGATATTAACACAATTGAAAAGTCCAGAAATGTTTCACAAGAAGACTTCTCCACTCCTCTAGTCATTGCAGAAATACCTTATGCCACCAGACTTGAAAACTCTAGGCCTAGAAAATCTAGAACTATGTCGCCTCCAGTCCGATCTAAGTATAGTATATAAAATCATACATTGCAATGTCCTACCTGCAAATGAATACTTCAGCTTCAGTCATAACAATACAAGAGCACACGATAGATACAACCTCAAGGTTTACCGAACCAAACTTGACTGCAGAAAATATGACTTCAGCAACAGAGTGCTCAATGTTTGGAATATTTTACCGGACTCTGTGGTTTCTTCCTGAAGCCCCAAAAACTTTAACTTAGACTGTCTACTATTGACCTCATCCCCTTCCTAAGAGGCCTGTAGGGGGTATGCATAAGCGTACCAATCATGCCTACCATCCCTGTCCTATTGTTTTTTTTTCTTATACATATCTATCACTTGTATTCAAAACTATGTTTATTCTTATACCTGTATCTTGTAAGCGATTGATAAATCAAATAAATACTAAACACTAAAAAAATACTAAAATATCAAAACATTGCTATCGTGTCACTCCTAGTGCTTCTTTTTGCTAGAATACACATACTCAATTCCTGCAACCGTTCTTCATATGCTTTAGCCTCCAGCCCCCTGATCCTCTCTTCTTTCTACTCTTTCCAGAGTCCTAATGGCTTTTTTATATTTTGGTGACCAAAACTAGGTGCATTGTTCCAAGTATGGTTTTACCAAGGCAGTACAAAACTATCCCTCTGTTAATACAACATAGGATTACATTGGCTTTTTTGGTGGCTGCAGCCCACTGCTGACTCATATTTAAGTGGTTGTCCACTATGACTGCAAAATCCCTCTTGCAGTTACTGCTATTGAGCTAGTTTCCATCTATTCTCTAACTGTACATTTGGGGGGAGGGTTGCCTAAGTGTAAAACCTTACTTTTTTCACCATTGAATTGTATTTTGTTAGATAAGGCCCAATGTTCAGCTCTGTCTGGATTTTGAGCCTCTCTTCTAAAGTTTTGATTATTCCTGCCAGCTTGGTGTCATCTGCAATTCTTTTTTACCATTTTTTAAATTTTATTTTATACAAACATTCCATCTTTCATGTGTTGTCTGGGTACAAATATCTTGTGCCATAACCATTATAATTAGTACATATTCATTACTATTATATAATTACTCTATTCTTACTTCATACAACTACACATAATGTATCTAATTATAATAACAATTCTTAGCATATTTAATTCTTATTCACACATTTACTATTTTTGGCTGATCTTCTTAGATTTTCTAATTTCTATTTTTATTCTCTTGATAAAGTAATTCCCGTGCCATATAATATTCAGTTTGTTCCTTTTCTTTAATTGCAAGTATTAACCTGTTCATTTCTGCACATTTTAATATTTTCCTGATCATATTCTCTTCTGTTGGAATCTTCACTTTTCCAGTTTTGTGCAAATACAATTCTAGTTGCAGTCATTACATGAATGATTAAATATAGCTTTTTTATTATATATTTCAGTTATAATCCCCAACAAAATTATTTCTGGTTTTAAATCAATATGTTGCTGTATCAACTTTTCCAAAAGTGTGTATTTTTTTCCAGTATCTTATAGCTCCTACCCATGACCAGACCACCACATATGTTAATATGATCCAGGTGCCTGAGGACATTTCCAGCATTTAGCTGATTTATCTTTAAACATCCTTGCCAGTCTTGCCGGTGCAAAGTACCATCTATAGAACATCTTATACGGATTTTCTTTATAAGCAGCTGACATTGTTAATTTATAATTTCTCTCACACAGTTTCTACCATTTGTCAAATTCTATAGTGTACCCAAATTTTTTTGCCCATGCTATCATTGTCGCTGTCAGGGCTCCAACAAATCCACCCTCATTTAAATCAAAGTCTCTAGCTACATCTCAGAGAAAAGTAAATTGATTTATGTAGTCTAGTATTTTTTTAGTTGACAGTTGCTTTCATCTGTTCTTCTTCCATTTTAATTCCCAATAGATAACTATACAATTTTTATCAGTTTTTCTTCTGTTCCTGTTAATATCTTGTCTAGTTCTGTCAATTCTTTATAAAAACTATTTAGTTTAGCATCTTTTTCATATCTGGACTGTATTTGCACATATGAATACCAAACTATATACTCTTTTTACCACACCCTTGCTCTTTTAATACTTGTTTAGTTTTCAGCTTACTTTTTTCACTCAAAATATCTTTGTATCTAAGAAGATTTTCCATATTAATAATATTTGGATGAATAAGTTGTCAAAAGCCAGACTGGTATCTTCAAGTAGTGTTGTTCTCTAATTTTCTCCCATGTTAACAATTATGCATTTCTTATATAACAATAATGCATTTCTTATATAATATAAGATACACGGTTACTTTGAAAGTAACCATTTTTCCCATACCATAAAAAGACATGTCAACCCAATTGTAAATCGTGCCCCCCCAGAGTCAATAATCTTGTATTCCTCAGTACAATCTATTTTTTCATCCATGTTAAGACTGCGGACTGATAATATAATTCCCAGTAAAATAATCCAAACCCTCCTCTGGTTCCAGCATCCTGTAACATTTTTAAATTGATTCTTCCTTTTTTCCCTTGCCAAGTGTAATATTTTGTTGAGATCTTCAGAGTATTTTTTCTCTAATTTTATTGGGATTGTTTGAAACAAATATAATAATCTTGGCAGTATATTTATTTTAATTGATGCTATTCTTCCTATTAATGATAGCTGCAAATTTTTCCAAATCCATCTTAACTTGTTTCAATTTATTATAATTATCTTCCGTAAGTGTCACACATCTTGCTGTTAACTGAATCCCTAGATATTTCACTATCTTAGTAATCTGAATATCTAATCTTCTTATTAACTCTTTTTTTTTGTTTCTCTATAACATTTTTCACTAAAATCTTAGTTTTTTCTCTGTTTATTTTTAATCCTGCCACTTTGCATTTTTCTTCTATTTTTTAAATTAACTTAGGTCCTGTTTCTAATAGATCTTCTAAAATAAAAACGAAATCATCAGCAAATGTCTGTAACTTATGTTTTTCCTGATTTTTCTTAGTAAGTATTTCTTGCCAAGCATCTTGAATACCTCATTCTTCTGCCATTTTAAAAAAGTATTTGGGACTTTTTTCCTAGCTTTTTTATTTGTCTTTCTAGTTTTGTAATCCAGTTCCTCATCCATTATTGTATGCATATGTTTTCATACTCTAGTTCTATTGTTTTCTTATGAATTTTATCATAAAAATCCTCTTGGTTATTATTTGGTGTGTATATTGCCACTACAAGTGTCTGTTTATAATTCATCATTATTTGCACCATCAAAACCCTCCCTTTCTCATCTGTATGAATTGGTTTTGCTTTTATTGTCATTTTAATATAAAGCATTACACCCCTTTGTTGTGAGAGGGAGGTATATAGTTTCCCAATTTTAGAGCATTCCAGTACTTTGCTGTGTTGCTTTTTGATGTAGACTTCTTATAAACAAATTATATTATATTTAGTTTATAAAAAATCCTTTTCCTTTTTATTGCCGAATTCAGTCCATTTATATTAATTGATATTAACTTTATATTCTCTTCCATAACTTTATTTATAAATAGATTTTGTTGCTCTGGTCGCTCTTATCTCTCTTGCTTCTTTTGCTTTTTTTCCTTCTCTTATTGCTATCCTGGTCTCTTTCCTCCTGTATTTGTTGCTTATCTCTCTCTCCTATATATTCCTCTTGACATCTAATTTCTCCTTCCTCTCTCATTCTCTCTTCCTCCTGCGATCTGAAATAATTATCATAGAATTGTTCCACCTTCTCTATTGAATCTAGTCTATGTCTTTGCTCCTGCCAGGTCACCAATATTCCCTCTGGCATCAGCCATCTAAAATTCACACCCTTTTTGATTAAACAATTTGTCAAAAATTGATATTCCTTCCTTAAATCTCTAACTTTTCTTGAAATTTATTTTAGAAATGTTATTTCTTTTCCTTTGTATTTCAAAGGCTCCTCTCTTGCTCTCTGCAGGATCTCCGTTTTTGTTGCTTTCTTAGTAAATATCACATGGACCTCCCTGGGCAATTTATTTCTCATCACCGATCTAGTGTGCACTCTGAATATTTCATCAATTGCAGCCATATTTTTTTTCTTTGGGCACCTCCAAGGCTCCTGCCAACATTTCTGCCATTATCTCTGCTAATTTTTCTCCCTTTTTTCTTCCATATTCTGTAATTTCAGTTGTCTGCCCAGTCCATTTCCAACAAAATTATTGTTCTTTCTTTGTTTTGATATGCCAATGTAAGTCTATAATCAAGCTCTCCCACTCTTTTTTCTGTTAAATCTGCTTTCTCTTCTACTTTTTGTATGTACTCTTCATTTTTTGCCAGAATTTGTTGGAAATTCTCTAATTTTTCTTCTACTTTCCCTACTTTGTCTTCCACTTTCCCCACCTTCTCATTTATTTAACAAGAACAAGATGGCACCAACAGAGGAAGTATAATCACATTGCAGGCAGATAAGTCACTACTAAAATAAAATAAAACAGTTGGAGGAGAGGTAGAGAGGGAAAGATAAGTCTCAGAAAAAGAAAAAAAGACTAGATAAAGTAAAGATCCAAAAAGATCGGAGGCCTATCGAAGTGAGGTGAGCAGAAAGGCAAATAAACTGCAGGCAGCAAAGCCAACCATTGGAGAATAACGAGTGAGTGAGGCCAGCTGCAAAGCAGGGAGGAAAAATAACCTTGATGCAAAGAGTCCAGTCAACAGAGGGCAATACAATGACCAGCAGAGAACAAAGAGGTGAGCTGGTGAGAGAGCAAAACAGGGAAAAGGAGAAAAGAGAAGAGGTGAACTTTTTTGGATCATTGAGCCAGCAAGAGAACACAACAGGGAGGAAGGGAATAGAAGACAGATGAGCTTGCTGGGGACCTGTTTTGGCAGTCCTGTTTGCTGATGGAAGCAGCATCCCCAGCGTGATGGACAGCAAATGGGAGCCATGTGGCTCCAGAGCAAAAAGCAGCAGGGAGTGACTAAGGCTTCCTGAGACATCAACAAACAGGCATAAAATCCAAAACTCTTTTATTTTAGTTCAATGGCTGTTCAATTGTCATTTACAGCCGGGAATGAGTCTTAACCAGTTATAATTAGTCCCATGGAGGTCTGTCAAAGTTCTTCAAGAGACATCTGATAAGAACACACCTTACCTTACTTGAAGTGCTGCCAATGACTAAAGTCCCAATTAGTCTTTCCAAATCAAACAGAGAACAAATTCACCAAAGATCTTTCAGAGTCCAAACCAATCAGATCGAATGACGTTGCTTCCTGCAAAGGTTTTCTTACCTTTGTACTTCCTTTATATCTTATGGGAGGGGCAATCACCTCCAAGCCTTACTCCTGAGTCACCTCTTATATCTTAGCTGTTCTTGCCTTCTGGCAGTTCTATGCACATGCACACTGGGAACAGCTCCCTTGTTCCTCTGCCTCACTGCTGCCAAATTCTGGAGGCTCTGGAGTCAGCACATAACTCCCAGATGGTCCTGGCCCTATCTCTGTATCGGACGCAGGATCTTTATCTGAGTTCTCTGCAGACTCCCAGACTGGTCCTGTTCTTCCCCCACTGTCTGATTCTGCTGCTGTCTGCACAGGCTGCCAGCGAACCACAAGAGGGAGGAGAGAGAGCCAGCAGCAGCAGCATAGGGCAGTGCATGAGCGACAGTCTGAGAGCACCGCAGAGAGCAACCAGGAAAGAGATGGTGAAGCTAAGTGGAGCAGACCAGACAGCAGAGCTGAGCTGCACAAGAGAGCTGACCAGAGCAGGGACAAGGCTGAAATGAGGGAAGTGAGGGTAACGAACCAAACCTGAGGTTCCAATAGGCAGGGAGGGAAGACCCAATCAGAGAATAAAAGTAAATACAGGACAAAAATAAAAGACAAATAAATAGGCAAATAATAAGGACAAGAGTAAAAAATTGGAAATCAAGGAAGAATTGGATTAATAAAGATCAATCAAATAAATAAGCCAAATCTTAAATAATAAGATAGGGGGGAACTATAGCTCAAAAACTTTAAAAAAACATAGGGAAGAAAGGGATTTGAAAAAACTAACATAATAGTAAGTAAATAAAATAACAAAATAATAATAAAAATAATAAATTAAATCATATTTATCTTTCTGACTTTCAGAGACTTCAAGCTCCTGTAGTATATTTTTCTATTCTGTTAGTATATAGAAAATGAAGGCCATTTGTCCCAAAGGTGCTTTTTCAAGAGGTTACTGGACTTTTTGGTTTTTCTTTGAAGACATTTTGCTTCCTCATCCCTCACCTTCACCCTCATGAAAGAGGGGTTAAAGAGACTGTCTATGTCAGCCCTCTCTCAACAGTGGGGGAGGGATACAACATCATCTATGTCCAATCTACAACACAGTCCTTTGAACAGTTTCAAAAAGTCTCCACAATTTGCACCATTCAGGTGAGCTTGATGATACAGATAAACCTCCAGGTGACCTTAACAACCTGCTAAAAGAATGCAAATGACCAGCTGCGTGCAAGGAGTATAAATCCTTCCATTCCCCAGTCAGAGCTTAAGAAGCTTCTTGGATGAGAAGTGAAACATTTTCAAAGAAAAACCAGAAAGTCCAGTTGCCTGTTGAAAAAGCACCTTTGGGGCAACCATGACCTGGATGACTAGGAACCTTCAGAGACAATGAGTCCCCTTGTTAAGTTCTGCTATTCAAATTTACCATGCTTTGTCTGAATGCATTTTAGCACTCCTCATTACTCTGCAGTGTAATAAAAGTAGGCAAATAATAAAACCTGCATCATTTCATTATGTTGCAAATTCCACAACATCATCTATTTATCTCAGATGTCATAATGCAACAAACATAGGATCTCATTGAAAATATGCTGGCATTCTGATGTAATCTGCAGATGCTTTTGTTGTGATGTGCAATTCATCTAATTTCATCATCCAGGAAACTCAGACCATGGTCCTATGAACCAAATCTTTCTCATCAGTGTAATTTGCTGTGTTCTTTTTTCCATTTTCCCTTCCTCAGAGAATTTTATGAGCAAGTAATATATATGGTGCTTAAAATATCCAATTTATTTTTCTTGGGGTGGAAAGAGCAACGGCTCTTTTTTTGAAACAACAGCACTAGAAGCAAGGAAGTTTTTCTAATTGCTAAAACAAAACTTCCCTCCTTCCTGTGTGCCTACAGCAATCCATTCCACAAAGTTCTCTCTGCTAACAAGAAGTACATAAGAGACAGACACATTTTCCATGTTTGTTCTATCTAAATCAGACTCAAGCTAACTTCACTGAAGTGTCTTTTTGTTAACTTTTTATTTTTGAAGTCATGATTGGTTTTTCAACTTTGTTTACCATCAGATGCTGTTGATGACTTCATCAGTCCCTATTGTGAGAGTCTGTTTGGACATAGCTGGCTTACCCAGGGGCAGGTATGGATATCTTACACACTTTTTCTGTGTTCTTCCAGACATTTGCCGATCCCAGCATTGGCTTGTATGCGTGCGTGGGTTGGAAGGAAGAAGCAGTGAGAGAATAGAATAGAATAGAATAGAATAGAATAGAACAGAATAGAACAGAATTCTTTATTGGCCAAGTGTGGTTGGACACACAAGGAATTTGTCTTGGTGCAAATACTCTCAGTATTAAAAAGAAAAGATACATTCGTCAAGAATCATAAGGTACAATGCTTAATGATAGTCATAGGGTACAAAAGCAATCAAATCATACTAGGAAACAGTCAATATAAATCATAAGGATACAAGCGACAAAGTTACAGTCATACAGTC
>BHFT01001503.1:0-28669 GCA_004320025.1 Laticauda laticaudata
GAAGGATTCGCAGGTAAACAGATACCTGACAGGGGCCACGACGTGAACGCTCCTTCTATGGCCCCCACTGAACATCTATTAATCTTATTGATTTGTGGCCCAGTTACTGCAACAAAGTAGGTGGAAAAACCTTTGCATATGGTTTCCTCTAGGAGTCAAGAGAATTTATCTAAAACAGAACTACTTCTTCTGTGACAAAATAACTAGGGTTATTCTTTGATGAGTAATTTTATGATAAAGTAAATACAGATGTTCTCCTGGGAATTAATGCAGGGCCATGTAAGCAAGTTACCAGTTATCTCTCTGGATCTAAAATTCTTCAAGAAAAAAATGCATTTTTTTTCCTATCATTTTCTTTTCTTTTTAGCTTTGTTTAAAAACAGCTTAAGTAGCGGGTCATTATTCTAGCTGACAATATTCCAAGGCCTGGGGGCAAAGAGTTAATACAGAACTATTTCCCAGAGTGCAGTGGTGCTACAACCACCTCAGCAGATATTACTGACGACACTCATCCCACCATTTGGGTTTCCAGAATTCCTCCATGAACCATCTAAATTGTAGACCAAATGCCATAGTTTACCAGTCTATTCTTCAGCTCAGCTTTTTAACATTTTGGATCATTGCAGCATTGAAAATGAGTACTATCTTAATGTGAAGTGATACTAATATTCACTGTTGTGGAAAAGAAGCTCTACTGTTCACCTTTGCCATGAACCTTTTTCTCCAGACCAACTCATACCAAAAAATTTTTGTTTCTTACTAGTCCTCATTTATAAATGGGTGTAAGGTTAACTTAAACTTTAAAAGGAGTAATTAGTAAACTCAAGGAGAGAAACAACCTAGAACTAAGGATAAATTTCCTGAACAATTAATCCAGAAGTTGTGGGTGCTCCTACAGTGGAGATTTTTGAGAAGAGAATTGGACAACCACTTGTCTGAAATAGTACAGGGTTTCCTGACTGAATGGTGGGTTGGATGAGTAGACCTCCAAAGTGCCTTCTAACTCTATTATTTGGTTAGTACTAAAACTCTGGGAGCTATCTTCAGTTGGGTGAAACATTGCATTATAAGACAAGAATTTTGCCTTATAAGTAAGTGGCTGCCTGCTGCAAGATGGGAGAAGAGTATGAGACGCATTATAAGACAAGAATTTTGCCTTATAAGTAAGTGGCTGCCTGCTGCAAGATGGGAGAAGAGAGCAAGGGATGCATGAGAAATGCAGTAGTGACTGCTGTCAGGTGGCAGAGAGCAAGGGTACATGAGAGTTGCAGTGAGAATCAGAGAGGGTGTGTGAGAGTACAGCACAGATCAGAGAGGGTATGCAAGGTTGCATGTCAGGGAGGGTTTATAGGAGTGCAAAACTGGCAAGCAAAGTACAAGTGCACCAGTGCAGGGAGACTGAGGGATAAAGACTTACCCAAGCAACTTGCAACCTTCATTGCCAGCTAACCCACTGACTTTCCTCCTTCAAGCTTCCCACTTGAAAAGACAAGGGGGAAGCATTACTCACTTTCAGGGAAAGCAATGCTATGAAAATGGCAGAAAGGGAATAAGTTCTAACGAGCTAAAGAAATAGAAAGAACCGGATAATAAAAGGAGATAGAACCATGTGTAACTGAACATCAATCAATATATTTCTCCATATCCTTTCAAGCCATCCTTGCTTCTACCACATCTATCCATTCCTTATATTTTATCCTTTGAACTTCTCACCTCTCTTTTCTTGAAGATCTCATCAGTTCCATTTAAGCATATGTTCTCAATCTTGCCTTTCCTCTTGATTTATTTATATGTAGATTTGTTTAAGTCGTTATCCTTGTCATCATCCAGCATTACTGTTGTTGACATTTTGCAATTCAAATTCATTCATTCCCTTTATATGACCAAACCATATTTCTATTTAGTTACTTCCTTGTTCCAGTTTGGAAAAGATAAAAATGCATATAGGAGGCATATGATAGAATACAAATTTTAAGAGTAAAGAAACCATGCTACAAAGGTGAGTCATGGTATGCTTGACCCAGTGGCATTGTTTTATGTGTACTGGTGTTGAGTGTTAAAAATCTTACAAAATCAGTTGGATACCTGGTAGCAAAAAAAAAAAGTTAGATGAAGTCATTTTCAGTGTACACATTGCAAAGCATGTGTTAGGCTGGGGGTTGAGGAAATAGAAAATCAGTTAAAATCACATGAAACCTCTTAGCAGTTAAACATCATGCAAAAAATAAGGGTCAATATCAGTGGCCCCCAACCTTTTGAGCAACAGGGACCGGCTCCATGGAGAGAGGTTTTTGTGTGGACCAGAGAGGATGTGGTTTCACATATTGCTTACATCCCATAGATGGGGCTTCACTAGCTTGAGCAGCCTGGGTGATGGCATGTGGTATCAGTCTATGGACCAGTGGTTGGGGACCCTGGTCTATATGAACCTGTGGATACAATTGAGGAGGATACATCCCCGATTGTGAAAATCAAAGTATGTTGCTATTTAGTGCATATTCAAATTCATGCATGAATATTTGCAGTAATCATGCATACTGAATTAAAGATAGAAAAATAAAACTTTTACACAAGATGCATAGCTTAACCAATAAAATAAGTGGGAAAGTAAAGGTTTCCTTTCTCCAGTTGTGTCCGACTCTAAGTGATGGTGCTCATCCCTGTTTCTTAAAGACATTTATGTGATCATGTGACCAGCATGATTAAATGCCTTATTCCATCATAACAGATATGTGCGCCATATGGGAAAGCATCCCAGTTTCCAAAACTGATTAGGACGGAAAATATCTATTTACTTAGAGCAAAAAAGTTTCACCTACATTACCTTCAATGAATAATGTGGTTGTTTAAGCTTAAAGCAAATCTAAAACTTACTTGGTGTGATGTTTTATGAGTGTCCAGGTTAAACTAATGCTTGTCTAACATTTTTGGGGAAGAAATAAAATGATATAAAAAGAAACATAATGCAGAATGAAATATTAATTTCTAACAATTCTTGTAATTTTCATAATAACAATTACATGCATATTAAAGCCCATGTCACATGGCCCAATGGATGCAAAGGACACAGCGGATGAGCAAAATGTTCCGTCGCGTTGTTAATCCGCTCTCAAAGGGGCAAAAATTTGCATAACGGAGCGGATAACACGGAACGGGCGAGACGCGGGCGGATACAGAGCGGAAGCCCAAGGATGGAACGGATCGGAGCGGATGGCGGCAACCGCAGGCTTCCGGGGGCCTCAGCAAAGTGGATCGCGGGAACGGATACAGCGGCATGCAGAACGGATGAAGTGGATGCACAGAGCAGAGCTTAGCGGATGCACAGTGGAAGCCTAACGGATGCCCATGCATTAATTTGCCCAAACATCACATCACAATCACACTACAGAGTCTTTTAAAATTAAAACAATAATAATGAAATAATAATAATAAAAACCCTACTCTAAAACCTGTCTAAAACATATAGTAAGTTAGCATAGTTTAAAAAATGCCAGTATATACATTAGGGCTAAATCACATATGCATTGTTTGATTCACAACTAACAATTAATTGCCTTGCAAAAGAAAAGGTCATTAGTCTATTAGTCCCTCATTTTAAGAACCTATGGAGTCCTCCCTGAGGGTAATATTCAAAATATGAATGACCAGGATGAGAACGGTCTGTGGAGATTTTTATGTGCCCTGGAGAGGAGTCTGGTCTTCGCAATCTTTCAAAGAAGAAGAGAGCAAGTGATGATTTTTGTGGCTGTTTTAAACTCCTCTGGAGCATCTTCTTATCCATTACAGAGCATCCAGCAATACCACACCATTACAACAGTGTTCCATCGCGGAAAAAGAAGTGCGAGAGACCGGGTTCCAACTAACAATCTCTTTATTCAGTTACAGCAAACAGTAATGGAAATTGGCTCAGCCTTTATATAGAGGCTTGCCTGCTGGCTTTTAGCCAATGACACTTATTTAATCTTGCCGCCTTTTGATTGGATCGGCTTTCCTTGATTTTGGTTCCTAATGACCAATCCACTATTTGGTCTTTTTGCAATCAAAATAACTACTTGGAACTCAAGCTTATACAGAACAGCCCTCTGCCCCCTTTAGTTTAGTCCCACGTGAGTGATGTTAGTCGCTGTAGGTAGGTGGGACTTTTTCTGGTCTAGTTGACTGCGCGCTCATTCTTGCTTAGGACTTCGAGCGTTCGGTTGGGATCATTGTCCTCTGCTTCTCCATGGAACCTCCTGGAAGGGTGAGTCAGCACTGCCGCTCCTGCCTGAGGTTTCCTCAGCCGGGTCGAACGTAAGTTCTGCCGCTCCCTCCCGGTTCATCCAGGCTGGTTGAGCTGGCCTGTTCTGCACTCCAGGTCGGCCTCCTTTTCGCCAGACTTCTTCCGATGGTTCTCATCTAACTGTAAGCGCTCCTTTTGGTGGTTAGGTTTTCTGGTTGTGATTTTAATGGTTCATTTCACACCCTTTTTTTAATTTAATTGTATTTCCCCCCCCCTTGGTTTGTTTTGGTCGAAAATTATTAGTTGAGGTTGCACAGTTGTTTTGCGTTCGATGTTGCGGGAACAAAGCTGGTCTATGTGCTGCTTCCATCTCTCTTCCATCAATCCCATGGTTAGTCGTATGGACGGGGGTCCTGTTACTTGTGTGATTCCTGGCTGGAAGCCAAAGAGGGTTCCCCGGTAAAATTCTTTACATCAGACCAGGTCGCTGGATGTCGAAATGCAGTATCGGCTGGAAGAAGTCGGGGGGGGTGGTTCGGCAAGTATAATTGGGGTGCAACTTATCTAAATGGGATCTGAGTTTTCTCCACTATTTAAATAATCTGCCGGATCTTGTTAGTTGTGCTTACTGGAGTGGCATATGTTGAATGAAAGTATAGGCAGTTTATTTGTCCTGGACAATCCCCATGGTCCATTTTCTCAAGGCCTTCTTTTGTGACCCGGACCAATTCGTCGCCTACATTCGCCGCCCACGTAGGTGCAGTGGCGTATTACCCAAAGAGGCTAAGTATTGTTCAAATTGTTTGCTGTTAGTTGTGGCCCATTGTCCAGATACCAACAAATCAGGTAACCCTGAGTTGAAATAATTTGTTTAGCTGTTTTATAAGCAGCGTTGGTTGCTGGTGGAAGGACATTAAGATGAACTTCATAGCCAATCTGAATATGCATCCACAATATTAAAAATGTGTTCCCCTAGTTAGTCCCACAAAAATCAATATGGATTCGAGACAAGGGCTTTGTGGGTCCTCTCCCAGTCCGTATGGGAGTTTGTGGGGTGTGGATCTAGCTCTGATGAAACACTTGTGGCATGTTGCAACCCAGCATTCATGTCCTTGTCTATCGGGCAGGCCACCAGACATAAGCTCCTGGCCATGCCTTTTTCATTTTAACTATGCCTGGGTGGCCTCTATGTAACATGCTAACCACCTCTTCTTGAAAGTTTGGGATGAATCACCACCCGATCTCCCCACAACAACACACCCCTTTGGTATTGACAGTTCAGTTTTGTCTATGTCTGAAAAGATTTAAAAGTTTTCAATCTTTTGGCCTTCCGGCCAGCCTTTAACCTACTCAAGTCAAAATGTGGGCAGTCAATGATCTTTTGCCATGGCTCTGGCAACTATCAATCCGCAGCAATGGAAGTTCAGGGCAGGTTCTATGTTGGTAAGGGGTGCCGGTGGCTGGAGCTGGGTCGTCCTCTAAGAATGTTAAAGGTGTCGGTTTAATGCGTCTGCATGGGTGAATTTGTTTCCCGGGTTGAAGGCAGCAAGGTGTAAATGAATAGGCGAGGCCACGGAATTCCTGACCACCTAGCATCCGTGGGGGATAGAAGTTCGGTGTGGATTTATTCCGCAGCCAAATCCTAGTAATGGTTTTGTCAGTCACAAATGGGAGGAGATGATCTACCGTATAGATATTCATGACAAGTGTTTTACTACGGCGCGATTACGCCAGGGCTTTCTCTGTCCTAGTTGACTAAGTTGCGTTCCGCCCTTGGATAGTGTTTTCGAATAAAAAGCACGGTGCCTCTCTCCATCAGGTAATTGGTGGCTCAGGAATGGCACACATCTCCGAATGGTGAGGCGTCGCAGGTGACTGTCAAGGGCAAGAGTATTACTAAACTGAATAGAACGGTGTCTGAGGTTAACAAATCTTTATATTTGAAAGGCTCTTTGTTCTTTGTGACCCCAAGTCAAAACAGTTTTTTTATCTAGCAACTGCGGTGCAATGGTTCTGCTATCGTTGCTTTGTGGGGGAGGAATACATTATAAAACATTGATTACAGACTAAGAATGCCATGTAAGTCCATTTTATTTCTAGGCTGGGTGCGTCTTTAATTGCTTGTGACTTTTTTTCTATTGGGTGGATACTTGTTCATCACTCAATATCCTAAAAATTCAATGCGGTCAGTGGCCAGGCAGCATTTTCTTTTTAACTTTCAAGCTAGATTCTCTGATTTCGTTAGCATGTCTTAGTCTAGCTTCAAATTGGGTTGTGTTTTCGCTGAAATTAGGCCGTCATCAAAGTATGAACGACGCCCTTTTTATTCTCATTTAATAAAATTCCATGAATGGCGTTCCAGGAGCTTTGGAAGACCTGGGGAACGCTCACTCCGAATTGAAGTCTGTTACATTTTGAATGCTCCCTCTATGTGGTTATCTATTGGTTGTTGCCTCGGCTTTGTTATGGGGGTCTACTGGATAGTTGCTGATACACCTGGGCCTAAATGCGAGTTTAGCAAAAATTTTCCCCCCCAAGTGAGTGCATTAAGTGCTTGCACCACTGGTTATTGGGTATTGCGCTTTTGCTGTCAGCGGCATGGTTCAGGGTAGCCTTGTAAATCTCCCCAGATGTGACAGACCCATCGGTTTTACAAGCTTCCAGCTTTGCGTGGTCAATTGTTCTATGACCCCTTGTGCAATCAATTTAATTTTAATTGTCTCATCTATTTTGGGTTTTTAATGCATAAGGGGGACCCCTCTGGCTTTTGTCTTCTCTGTGCTATTTGGCGGATCTAGGCTAAAGGATATTGGGGTTCCCCGGTACCGTCTTCCTAGAGTCTCCGTCAAGACGTCCTGGAATTCGTGTATAGGTTTCTCTTCCCAGTCGCATTGCAGACTATTCTCAGCTCACTTCGGTTCATCCCGGATGCTCAAGTAGTGCAAACCATTTGATGCCCAGAAGGCTGGGACAGTCTCGTGGACTATATTTAATGGCAGGCACTTTCAGCGTGTTGTTTGTAAAGTTATTTTGGAATGTGCCCTAGAAACAATAACAGACCTATAACAGGATATCCTATTTCCCTTGGTACTCTTGAGAATTAAATTTTTGTTTTTTGAGTTCATTTTTGTCTGATGTTTGGATTAGACGCTACTGTGTTCCATGACACCATCAAAGAAACGAGTCCTGAGTCGACCTCCAATCCACAAGGGCTTTCCTTCAATGGATATTACAATTCTGACCTTTTTCCTGCTTTCCATCTGTGTGCTTTTCTGGTGACAAGTCTGATTGTGTGTTTTTCTTGGTTGCTGGTTCTCTTTCTGCACCTCCCCATTTTTGTCGCTTTGCCTCGAGTCAGTCTGGTAAGGTGAATTACCACGTCTCCTAGGGCTGCTGTTTTCTTCAATATTGGCACACTCTTTCGATATGTCCCCTCTTTTTGCAAGCCGACTAGATAAGCATCAAGGAACCTGGCACTCGCTCAGGGGTGGTTTTCCCCCTGTAACCAGCGCATTCCCACCATTGTTTCTTTCTTTCGCGCCTTTTTTGTTGCGAAGGAGTGGACCCTCATCGTCATCTTTGTCAGTGTCTGATGATTCATCTAGGTCGTCAATGCCCGTGTGGTTGTGCATTTGGTTTTCCTTCCTTCCGCCGGAAGTTTCTTCCTTTGGAGAGGCCTGTTGTGTCAGCACTGGCCGTTCATCACTTCATTGTGGCCGATTATTTCTTGTGGCTTCCGCGGCGGTTGCCTTCTGCGATTGCCTCTGCACCATTATGTTAAGTCTGTTTAAGTCCGAAAAGAAAGTGCTTCGAGGGTTGTGTGTCGAGTGGCCGTGAGAAAATCTTTTTGAAATTTGCAAATAGACACTGTTGAAAGGACACCTTGAAACAAAGAAGGAAATCTGTGACTTTATTTTTGTTTGACTGGAACTGGTTGAGCGGCGTTTTTTTTTCTAAGTGATGTCAAATTGGAGGTTGGGATTATTCTTTATATCCTTTTTATTTTTACTGGAGGACTTTAATGTGACTTTGCAGGTAAACCGGATTGATTTTTGTCTTATATATATTTTCATGCTTTCTTGATACATTTAATTCCTTAGGATATGAGACTCCCTTTGGTTTTATTCTTTCTTTATTTTCTTTTTGTTTTGAAGGTCTTTTATAAATTATTTTTTTTTCTTTTTCCTGGCTGGGGGGGAAAGAGTATGAAGAGATGCTGCAACACTGCCAACTAGAGCTTGAAAATACTTATTTGAACTGGGGAGAAAAGTGTATAAACACTATTCTCTAAGGACATTTCAAATTTGATAAGATATGAGGGAGAACTTAGTAAATATTATTACAGTGCTTTCTTGGACTCTATCAATATTTCAACATTTGAAACTTGGCTTTGAAGCTGCTGGAGAAAGAGTCATAATATAGAGCCTTGAATAAAGAATACAGTGCAGTGTGCAATTATATATATATATATACTTGTGAATTCCCGCTCGCCAGACTTTTGTAAATCTTTAATTCTAGTATTTTTGCTTTTTATTTTAAAGGGAAAGCTAGATTTTTCTTTTCTTTTTTTGTCTTACTTTTGTTCCTTTATCTATCTTTTGGATCAACCTTGCTTTTTCCTTTTTGAATAATTTTTGTTTTTTTTTTTTCTCTTCTCTCTTCGCATTTTTTCTTTTTTATGGCGGATTATTTCAATTGGACTAGGGTATAGAAGAACTGAAGATTTTTCTTTTTCTTTTCCTCTTCCTCTTTGGTTTGCGGACCCTTTTTATTTGGACCTTTTTATTTTGGATAATAAATTGGGCTACTCTATACTGATTTAAAAGTCAAAGAGAATCTGAAGTTTTGGAAGCAGTAAAATGAGCAGGAAACAAAAATCAATTGGCATCTCCGCTTCTACCCATCTGCTTCCCCCCATCTGCTGGACAACATTTTAATTTCAGACAATGTTGAAGCTAAGATGAAAAACAAGAAAAAGTAAACTTACAGAGCTATGCCAAGGAATTCCAAGATATATAAGATAACAATAGATGCTATTGAACAAAAAAATAGAGAAGACTGATGAAAAGTGGAAAATATTAAAAAAATGATGGGGAAGTATGAGGAGAGATTTCAAAAAATGAGGATAGAAGGAAACAAAGAGAGGACGAACGATAGGAAATATGGATACTAGATTAACAGTGGTAGAACAGAAAAAAGTGGGAATGTTGATGGGAGATGGAAAGGTCAGAATTTAATCTAGATTTCAAAATATAGACCGAGGAAAAAGGAAGAAAAATTGCTGGCGATAATGATATGAATTGTTGGCAGATGTTCTGGAAATTACGAGGAAAAAAGATGATGGAGTAGATGAGGTATATCGAGTTTATACAGATATCGATGAGAAAAATAAACCTACCAAAGGAAGTTCATATTAATTTACCAAAAAATCCATCAAAACACAAATACTCAAGTGTAAGAGGAAAAACTTGAAACATATAGTAAAGATTGTGGTTTTAAACAAATACCTAGAAGAGTGAGAGAGATGAGAGAGAAATACGATTTCTGCCTAAAACCTTACTGGATAAATGAAAAAGTGACTATAGATTGGCTGATACGCAGAAGGATTAATTTTTATGTGGCTAAGAGCAGAGACATAGAATGATGCATTGAAAAGCAGAAACTTTCTATGCAGAATTTTTTGGAAGACAGAAGACAGGAGTTTAGAGAAGGAGGTCTCATTAATTGAGTTTATGGAGGAACAACCCAAGACCTGAAAAAGAGAAAGGAGTTGCAGGTTGGAACAGATGGACAGTAAAGAACAACGTGAAGAGAGAGCCACGAGAACTGTTAGATCAATATAAAGCATCATGGAAGAAAAAAAATTATTTACAATGAATATACATGGACTCAACTCAGCTGTAAAAGAAGGAAAACTTTCATAAATAATTAGAGAAATAAAATTGATATAATTTGCCCCTACAAGAAGTTAATAATTAAAAACAACATGCGAAATTGTTAATAAGCACCAAAGTTAGGGAAAATATTTACTTCTCTGACTCAATGTAAGAAAAGCAGGAGTGGTTCTTTTTATATTAAAGAGGATATTTCAGCAAAACTGATCTACCCGGATGAAGACGGCAGAGTATTAATGGTGGAATTAACGGAATAATAAAGAAAATACTCCTGATTGCAATTTATGCTCCGAATGATAAACAGGAAGGTTTTTTAATAAAAAGCTACATATGGAAATATATTAGACTGGATTATGTCAATATAATATGGAGGGGGATTTTAATGTGAATTGTGGACAACAAATTGGACTATACAACACCGACAATAAAACAAGCATAGAAAGACCTGCTCCTAGAATCCTTTTAAAATGATAGATGAATTAAACTTAAAAGATATTTGGAGAGACGAAATGTTAAAGCTAAACAATATAGCTTTACTCTAAAGGCATTTTATCATGGTCGCAGATTAGATATGATTTGATCTCAACAGAAATTAATATCCACATAATCCAAGAAACAAGTATTGAAACAAATACTTGGGCAGAACATAGTCCAATGACAATTAACTGGAAGGTTCAAAAAAAAAGATACGAGTAGGACATTAAATACACTATTTAAAGGAGAAAGATTTTATACAATGGATGGAGAAGGAATTAAGCCTTTTCTTTAAAAAGAAATCAAAAAAAGAGGATACTTCAATGGCAGAATGTCTGGGATATCAATTGAAGGCATAATGCTAGACGGTTTGATAATAGATTATACAAGAAAAAGAATATTAGGAAGACAAGCCTCCAGACCTGGATAGATGAAATTAAAAGACTTGAAAAAGAATTACAGAAAATGCACAGAAAAAGATCATTAAATTGAAACTGGATTGTAATTCAGCATAAAATGGAATTAATAGGAAAGAAGAACTGGCACACGAGAAATTCAGAAACTTTAAACAGGAATTATTTTGAAGATGCAATAAACCAGGTAGATGGCTAGCATATAAATTGAGAAAGGAGAAGGAATCAAAGAAAATATTGAAACTAATAATGATCAAGGCCAAAGTTTATTGTGGTAATAAGGAGAAAAAGAAAATTATCTCCAGGATTTTTAAATGGGCCAAATTTTAAAATATAAACAAGAGAAATATGATGAGGATAAAATTAAACAGTATTTTACAGAATGTTAACTTTACCAAAGATACCCCTAAAGAGACTAAGAAATGTTAGAAAGTAATTATACAATGAAGGAATTAAATGAAGCATTAAAGACAAAATAATGGGAAGCCACCAAGGTTCATGATGGGCTTCGCCGGCAAGAATTCTATAAAAAAATTTCAAGAATCATTGAGCATTCCCACTCCTTAGAAGTTATGAATGAAGTTATGTTAAAGAAGATGATCCCAAAACATGACACGAGGCTTATATTACACTTATTCCAAAAAGAAGAGGCTGACATCCGCTGCATAATTTCAAGAATTATAGACCTACGTCTTTATTGATGCCAGATTATAAAATCTTTTGCTTCAATACTAGCAGACCAGACTGAAAAAATATTTAAATAATTTATTCAACTCAGATCAAAAATGGATTCCCTGCAAAGAGACCAAATTAGAGACAATATGAGAGTATTTTGGACACCTTGGATACTATGATGGCCATCCGAGAAGCAAATGGGTTTTGATATTTCCTAGATGCTCAAAAAGCTTTGGTACAATGTGACTGGAGATTTATGTGTTACTGGTTGGAAGCAGATGGGTTTTGCTAGAAAATTTATCAAGCATGAGCCAGTATATAATAAACAGACAGCAAACGTTAATGATGGAGGAGAATTTTACAGGATTCTTATTAATATAAGAAAAGGCAAAAGCAAGGGTGTCTCTATCCTCCTTTGTTATTCGTATTGACTTTGGAAGTGTTTGAATAGAAATATTAGGGATGATAAAAGTATAAAAGGAATTAAAATTAAAAAAAGAAGAATTTAAAACTAACAAGCTTTTGCTGACGACTTAAGCTTTTATCTGGAGACCCGTAGAACTGGCTCCAAAGTTATTGAAAAGATAGAGAACATATGGTGAGAAATGGCTGCTTTGAAGATAACAAAGATAAAACAAAGATCTTAACAAAATATGTTATTGAAACAAAAGAAGAATGACAAAGACTCTTTTGAAAATTCAAAGTTACAAAATAAAGGTTAAGTAACTGGGGATAATATTTGATCGCAAGTATGTAGGCCACATTAAAAGAAAAATAATTCTACAAACTCAACAACAGATAAATTATAATTTGAAGAAATGGGAAACCTTGCAATTTGTCATTAATAGGGAGAATTTAACAATTAAGATGAATATTTTACCTAGAATTTTATTTTCTTTCAAACAACTACCAATTAGACTTGGAAAAGATTATTTTGAAGATTCCAATAAAATCATGTTAAAGTTTATTGCAAGGTAACAGAGCGAGAATAAAGTTAAAGCTTTAACATAGCTGCTAGAATAGAGGAGGTTTTGGCTTTGCTAATTGGGACTGTATTAATCAGCTTGCAAGTTTGATGTGGGTCAAAGGAATGGATAACATAAGAAAACATAGATTGTTGACATTAGTAAGGCCATGATTTACTGTTGGGCCTGCATGCTTTTTATGGTACACAAGGGAACTAAAACAACGGGTATTTAGAAGACATTATATACGGGAGTCTTGTGGTTAAATTGGGAAGATAAAAAAACAATGTTTATTTGAAAATTCCAATTTGGTTATCGATATTGAAGCATTTTCCTATCGCTATGATTTAATAAAAAGGAACAGAACAGTTAGATATGGGGAATTGTTAGATGAAAAGGTGTACTTTAAAATCGATCCAAAACTTAGAAGGACCAAGGTATAAAGATGAATTGGTTTTCATAATGCGCAATACATTGCAAGATGAGATGAAGATTTTAAAATGGAAGGATTTAATGATAAACAAGACTGATTAGATAAGATTTGATGGGTCTGATAGAATGTGATAAAAAAATTATATGGTTATTTATTGGAAAATTAACTTAGAAGAAGAGCAAGTTAAAGAACTATGAATTGTTGGGGGAAAAATTTTGATATGGGATGATTTAGAGAAATGGCAAAAATTATGGTCTCACAATTATAAATTGACAATGTCAACAGCAATAAAGAAAACTTGTATAAGATGTTTACAGGTGGCACTTCCCCCGCGACAAGAATAGCAAGCCAATGTTCAAAGAATAAATCTGAAAAATGTTGGAAATGTCACCAGATACCTGGCTCATACTAATCATAATGTGGTGGACTTGTAGGAGGCTAGAAAATATTGGACTAAAATTCAGTATGGTTGGAAAAAAATGACAAAGTAAACACATGGACTTGAAACCAGAGACTTTTTTATTGGAATTCTACCGTCCACATATAATAAAGAAATTGAAAATTTGATTGTAATATGTATTAACACGCGGCTAGGATTGTAATGCCTAAAATTGGAAGAATTGAGAAATACCTACTACAGGAAGAAATTATTAAGAAATATTAGAATGTGCTGAGATGAGTTCGATTGACATTTGAAAATTAGAGAGCAAGAAGATAAACAATTTTAATGAAATTGGGATATTTTTAACCAATGGCTAGATGATAAAATAAGATAATAGAATATTATATTATTAAAGAGTTTTTTTTTTTTTTAGGATCAAATCTTGTTACGATTATTTGATTTGTTATATGAATAAATTGTTTAAAGTATTGATCATCCATAAAGAATGAAAAGATTAGTAATATCAGGATATAATTGATAATATAAATTGTTATGCAATATAAATTGTAAGATCACTATAGAAATGAATGCACAAAACTGGATGAACATACCGACACACGTTTACCGGAAGACTATATGAAGAATAAATGTTTTTATGTTATGTAATGTTATGTTTGTTTGTTAAAAATTAATAAAATTCTTTATAAAAAAAAAAAAGAGTTTGCTTTGTAGGGTAGAGCTTAAGACTAACACGACACGACTTGCATGCTCGTCATATTTTTTGGAATTCAAACAGGCTCCTACCATATGACGCAGAGCTGCCCACGTAAATCAGCATGGTTTTCTCTTCCTCTGGTCTCTCTTATAGAATTCAATGTCTCTTGATGAGGTTGAGACAACCGCCGCAAAGTGAAGCTTTCAGCATTTGGGTTTAGTTCAGACGCAGATCATTTATTTCACGTCTCTGTGCTCGCCAATGCCTTTGCCATCCATAATTATTGGGTGTGAATAGCAATCTGATCTATAGTCCCATTCAAAGTATCACGGAGAGGGCCTTTTGGGGACTGGAATAATAATGAAAGTTTTGAAGACAAGATGGAACAATGGCTTTGTTGTAAGAGAAAGGTAAAATATTGTAAACACAGTCGTTACTGTGAGCTGTCAGCATATGCTTTGAGTGGCCTTTCACAGTTAACCCATCAGGGCCAGCGCCTTTTTTCACATTCACTGCTCCAACCATTTATTTCACATCATACTCTTGTACTGTGAACAGTTTTTGAAGTAACAGTGGTTTGCAGAGGGCAGTGTGTTCGAAGACCTATTCCAGTCGATCGGCAAAGAAGCAGTTCAGCTTTCTCTTTCTGCCAGTGATGTGTCCTATTGATCAATATGGGGTGCTGCCCCTTAATTTATGATGTTGTTTAATCTCCCTCCCAAGCCCTTCGTGATCATTCAATGTGGAAGTTCCTCAATCTTTCTTTTATAGACATTTTGCCTTTTCTTTGAGCCTGCCTCAGTTCTGCTCTGCCTTGTATACACTAATCCTGTCCTCAGAACTGTGTCTTGGAGAAGTAATTATACACATCCTTGTTCATCAGGCTTCGTGATTTGGAAAAATCTGGAATGCACTTATCACAGGAACCGTATCCACCACCAGGTGAAAGATGTAAACAGTACAAATTTTTGTATATTCCTCCAAATCCTCTTGTTCAAATAAATTTCCAATTAGTCCTGTGACTAAATTCAACTACAGGCTGTCCAGCGGCAAAAACCGGGTGATAGAGAACGCCTTTGCATCCCTGGCTCAACAGGTTCCAGATACTTCTCACCACATGCAGCATCACGCACAGCTGTGGAGGAGCATGGTGAAAGCTTGCTGCATCTGCACATCTTCATGTGCACCTCTACCCCCAGTGTTGCAGGAACAGCAGGCCTGCGTAAACAAGGGAATGAAGGACATGGGCCTGGTGAATGGAGCAATGGACGAAACCTGATAGACACTACTGGATTATCAAACCGCCAATAGATGCTTCCACGGCAGGATAAGAAGCAGTGCAACCTCCTGAGACACTGATGCCAACTCCCCGCTGGAGCAGTGGAGTGAAAGACAGGATGGTAGATGGTTAAATGATGCTTCCTTCAAGCTGTGGCAGTACACTGATCGAGAATTGTGGTCATGTTATGTGATGGCCCTACAATGGAATAGGCATTAATAAAAAGCTTTATTTATTTTGAAATGTGTTGATCCTGATAATATTGTTTTATTGATAAAAAAGGTCCATATGTGTGGCAGCTGGGAGGTGTGGACCATACAGTCCCATTATGTTGCAATGGAGGTTATCTTCCCACAACTATTCTTATCTATCTCCACAACTATCCTTATCATCCCACAACTATCGCTTATCTATCGCACAACTAATCCTTATCTATCCCAACAACTATCTTTACCTACCCACAAGCATGCAGAAGGCTTAACTATTTTTTTCAAAGTTTTCACCAAACTTTATAAGTAAAAAAAATGAACAAGTGTGTGAAGCAAAGATAACTTTATTAATCACTGTCGTTAAGTACATGGTATACTTTATTCCAAATGCAAATCGAATCGCAAGTAAAGTGTCTTAAAGCAAAGATAAAGTGAACAAGTAACAACTCAGTCTCTGGCACTATTCTCAGTCACTCTGAGTCATGTCCATGGTCTCAGCTGTAAGCGGGCAGGGACTGTGGAGGTGGCTGTGGCTGAGTGCTGGTCTGAGGTGCCATTGTGCTTGGCCCCGAGAGTACAACATGGGATGGTCGTGTTCAGAAGCCTCAAGAGCTGACGTCAGTCCGTGAGGTTGAGAGGCCCTTCATCAAGTCCTGGGATGAGGACACCAAAGACTGGAATGAAGATTTGTCTGTTGAGGGGCTTGGTGTGGTGTGACGGAAGGAGGAGTGTAGTGGGGCTGTCTGGTCTGCAGCTGGTGAGGACTGGAAAGTCTGTGGCGTGCGATGACCTGGGCCTGGACTGGGAAGTCTGCTTCTGCTGTGGGAAGTCCCTGGTAGTCATAGCCTTGGTAGATGAGCAAGGCCTGTGAAAGCCGTGGATAGGGCGGCGGTATCAACTGCCTGGGGTGGAGGAGCAGCCTGGACTGGGCGGAGCAGGTTCAGCTGGGCGCTTGAGGTTTGTGCAGTAAGTGCATGGTCTCTGGTGGCTGCCACTTTCTTCCTACATTTGTGATAGCAAGGGCGTCATCTCCAATTCTCCTGCAGGGGAGTGCAACGTCGGGGGGTCGCTGCGCGTGGGCGCTCTGAAGACACCTGCCTGGACAGGGCAGCTGGCTCCTGGCTGGAAGAGGACTGGCTGTTGTGGCTGTCTGCAGGGAGAGGGGTGCAGCCGGGCTGCTCCCGGTGGTGGAACGCTCACGCCTCCAGGAAGCTGCAACTTGGCCATGATGTACATACTCCCAGTCAGTGAGCTTGAAGCACCCGGGCCCAGATTTTTGAGGTGTTAGCTTGCCATGCCCGGTGTGCATGTGCTTCCACCATCTACGAAATAACGTCTGCAGTGTAGCCCAGCTCTCTGCCTTGTCTCTCAGCTTGCCTGTTTCTTCTTGGTGTTGTGATGGAGTCTGTGGCCCGCTTTTCATCCAGAGGTACTCGTTCTCCCTCAGCCATTCCAGCACCTCCTCCCTCATGGTCCTCGAAATGGTGTCTGTTTCCTCTCTCCCTTTCCCTTCCCTTGCCTCTTCCTCCCTCTGGCAGGGGCTTCAGAGGTCTTCAGGCTTCACAGCATGGCCTTAGTAGCAGGCTTTGAGGGCCGTGGGGCTGGTCCACGACAAGCAGGCAAGCTGTACAGTAGCAGTAGCAGAGCACAGCAGCAGCCACGCCCAGCAGCATCACCAGCAGCACCAGTAGCAACCAGCAGCAGCAGCTCCAGCACGCAACCAGCACCACCACACCACCAGCACGCCACTCAGCAGCACCAGCAGCACCAGTCAGCCCCACCAAGAAGGAGAAGCACCAGCAGGAGAACACCAAAGCAGCAGCAGGTAGGAGAAGCAGCAAAAGCAGGCTTCAGAGTCAAGTGCCAGGGGTGGGAGGCTTGGTTTCTGTCCGCTTCTTGCAGGGCTGGCAACGAGTAGGCATGGGCTTATCTCTTCTTCTTGACTGCGACGAACTCCAAATGGTGTTCTTTCAAGATTCTATGGCCAGAGGTTCCTTTCTCGAAATGCTGACTGCGTGCGAGCTGCATCCTTTTATATACCAAGAGCTGACGCAATTCATACTTCCCACATGCACCGTGACCACTTTGCCTCTGATATAACATCCGCTATGCATCTGCTTTGCTTCCTAAATAGGCGTCCCGTGATGCATCTGTGTCCATCGCTATGCATCCGCTCCTTCCAACTATGCGTCCGCTTCGCTATTCCCCCGGAACCCCTGCGGATGTTCATCCATTTCCAATCCGCTGTCATCTGCTAGGCTTCCTACGAACATCACTTAAGCATCCCGCTACACATCCCCCGTCCGTTCTTTTCCGTTTTTTCTATTCGTTTTATTGCAAATTTTCACCACTTTTCGGAGCGGATGACAATGGATGGAGCCCCCTCCTGAAATTTGCTCATTCAACTGTGTCCTTTAGGCATCACATTTTTGCGTCTGTCGCCAGTGGGACAGGGCCTTTGACAGTGAGTGACATCTACTGGTCAGAGGAATGTACCATATATCATACGTAACAATGAGGCAATAATAATCAGTTTATATTATAATAATAACTTTTAATAGTCTAAATGAATCTTATTGTTTCAGCTGCCACATTATCTTATCATTTGCAGAATGGTAATGAGACTGGAATGCATCAAGAAGAGTTTGTTGTATTGTTTGCCCAAAGTTTTGTATTTGAAACATAAAACAAATTCCCCTAAATGAGAAACATCATCAAAGTTTCCCTCTCATCATTATTCATGCACAATTTTGTGAGGGGAAAATGCAAATGCATGCCTAATTTAGGGGATGTGAAGCTTACCAAAAAGGATGGATGTAAATCTGCACAGAAGAGGAACAGATATAACTTATTTATGTTGTGCTATAGGTCGTCAACCGAAAACATTCTTTTTCATAAAACAAATGAAATGGAAGGCTGAGGTTCAGTCCAGAAAAACAAAAGTTAAAGTCGCCCTGTTTTGATTAAAGCTTCATATTAACTCCTAAAGATTTTCCCCGCTTCACAAATTGTGACAAGAGACCCTTGTTGCATGAGTGAACTTCTTAACTCTATCCCATTAATAATGATATTCTCACAGTATTGTTGACATTTAAGTTCTGAAACTCCTAAGCCCCTATCTACACTGCAACCAATGATGGAAAGAGGATGTAAACCAGAGAACAAAACAACTTGCCATCCTTGGTTTAACGCGATGCTTTCCGTTTTGTCCTCACTGCATACGTTTTGCTTCCTCTTATCGTTCCAACTCCGTCTATTGAACGTTTTCTATCTGCTCAGAAGGTTTTGAGCTGCTCAAAACTTTTGCGTGGAGAAATGTATCCAATGCCGTCCATTCTGCATCCACTAGGCATCCCGCTAGGACATCCGTACTGGCCATCGTTACACATCCGCGCTAATCCACTAGGCATCCGCTACGCATCCACGCACAAATTGATCACCGCTCCAGCGTAAAGCGGATGCAGGGAGGAAGTGGAACGGACACGGAACGGATGCGAACGGATGCAGAACAGCATGCAGAATGGATGCAGCATGATGAAGAGCGGATTGGGCGCCTCGCAAAGAAAGCATTTAAAATGGAAAAAAAAGCATTTTAAAATGGAAAAAAGGTTTCGTGAAGCTTGCTGCATCCTGCACACATCTATGCGACCGCTACCTCAGTCCTTGCACCAACAGGATCGTGGACCTTCCAACAAGGCAATGGGGACTGGAGCCTGGGGAATGAGGCAAGGGTGAAACCCTGAATAGTTATGTGGATCGTGCAAGGCCCAACAAGAGCTCAATGTCAAAGGGAAGAAGCCAGCGCAACCTGCCTGAAACACTGGTGCAACTCCCCAGCTGGAGCACGTGAGTGGAAAAGGACAGGATGGTAGTTTGTGGTTAATGGATGCCTTCCTTCAGCCTGTCTATCACACGGATGAGATTTGGGCCATGTGAATGTTGGGTGGCGCTACCAAATGAACAGGGCATTTAATAAAGAGTTGTGTTTATTGTTGACATGTGTGGATGATTATTTATCTTATTATTGATAATAAAGGGCCATAGGTGTGGGCAACCTGGAGGGTGGACCCTAACAGTCCCACTTGCTTTGCACTGGGGTGGTTATCTTCCCACAGCTATTATCGCATCCCAAAGGTATCCCTGCCCAACCCCACTGCTATCCTTCCATTCAAAACATGAAAGGCTTAAACCATTCTAAAAGTCTCCACCAAGACTATTAAAAAAAGAAATGGACAAGTGTGTGAATCAAAGATAGACTTTATTAACAACAAGCTATAAAAGAAAAATGATCCAAGTCAAGTGTCCAAAATAAGTCACAGGTAGCCAGCCAGCCAGTCTCTGGCACACATCTTGGTCGCTCAGTCTCAGGGGTGAAGGGTCCAGGTGCTGTGGAGGTGGCTGGTGCTGGAGTGCTTGTTCTGAAGCGGCCATTGGGGTGCAGCATCAGCAGAGTTAGCATCAGCAGAAGCACCACTGCCAGAAGCAGCATCATCAGCTCCTCAAAGCAGAAGCAGCAGAAGCTCCAGCCCCAGAAGAGCGAGCCAATGCTACAGAAGCCCAGCAGAAGCAAGTGAGGGCAGGGGCGGGATATGGTAGCCCTGTCCTGTTGCCAGGGCTGGCAGCAGATGGCTGAGGCTTTCTGTTTTCCCCATGGTTGTGGGGTTGCTGGCTGGCAGGGAGACTGGCAGGAACCAAGGCTGGCAGGAAGGCTGGCACCAAGGCTTGCAGGAAGGCAGGCACCAAGGCTGGCAGGAAGGCCTGGCAGGCAGGTAGGCCACCAAGGCCGGCAGGCCCGGCATGAACCAAGGCTGGTAGGCAGACTGGCTTTGCAGGGAGGCTGAAGAAGGCTGGCAGCAAGGCTGGCAGGCAGACAGACAGCAAGGCTTGGCAGGGAGGCTGCAGCAAGGCTGCAGGGAGGCTGGCAGCAAGGCTGGCAGGGAGGCTGGCAGCAAGGCTGGCACAAGGCTTGCAGGCATGCATGCAGGCAGGGCAGGTAAGGCTGTCAATCCATCTGGCAGCAGGTCTTTCCTTGAATGGTGACCTGCTTCCGAGCTGCTTCCCTTTATATCTGCGGGGCTGACACAATGCATCCCTCCCCGCATGCGCAATTAACGCTTGGCATCCGTTAGGCTTCCGCTGTGCATCGCTAGGCTTTTCTGCTGTGCATCCGCTTCATCCGCTGTGTATCCACTCTGCAATCCGCTGTATCCGTTCCATGTCCGCTTTGCTGTGGCCTCCCCGGAAGCCTAGCGGATGTGCCATCCGCCTCCATCCACTTCCATCCGCTAGGCTTCTGTTCCGCATCCACTTTCCATCCGCTCTGCGTTCTCCCTGCATCCGTTCCTTTCTGTGTTATCCGCTCTGGTTATGCAAATTTTTGCCCCTTTTGAGAGCGGATAACAACGATGGACATTTTTCTCATTCCGTTGTGTCCTTTTTTACTAACGTTTTGCATCGTTGGGCAGTGTGACAGGGCCTTAACATGATACTAGAAGGCAAAGCACACAGGAGGAAAAGACACAAAAAAACTAATTAAGAACATTTCCTGAAGAGTCATAATCAAACATTTTCAATAGCTCATATTAAAGTTTTCAAGATTTTTTTTTCCTATCAAGATTAGTGTAAAAACATCTCCATAGGAACCAAAAAAGATATTTTCCACGGTTCTAGTCCTTTAATTTGAGATTTAAGCCCTCTGTAGTTTCAAAACTAGCAAAGACCTTTGATGAACTCCAAACAGTTTGACCAACAAAATTATACAATGTATACTGATGATCAGTGCAATATCTCCACTTATTTAACAATGGCCATAGAACAGCAAAATATTAGAACTTGCTATAGCAAATACTGAAGTCAATTTATGTGCAAATAACCTATCGTTATTAGAATGATTGGAAGATGTATAACAGGAGGAATAAGTTATCAATGGAAAACATTAATGAAACCTATTTCAAAACAGTATTGTGTGAAATCACACAGATTCATTCTAAACAAGAACGAAAGTCTTAAACAAATTCACTATATTGAATTATGTATTTAAAAGGTGAGATCATCATAATAAAATAATTTCTGTATAATAGAAAATTGCATTGTTAATCTTTCAGATCCACATGTTCCAGTTCAGATACTTCAGTCACAAAAATGCAAATTCTGTTTGATCATCAAGGAAATACATCTTTGGATGAATAAAATCTTTGAGTAGAAAATAGGAAATTAGGACAAAAACTAGCTATTTTTCCAATATCCGAAATTGTTATTTTCTGTCATGAGCAATTGACCATTTCAATGTAGCACATTAAAAATCAGAGATCTTTGCACACATGGGTCATATATGTCAAGAAGACAATATATTCCTCTAAGAATTCATAAGATCTTCTTTCTGTAGATTAAAAAAATCAGAAGCTGTACATTGCTCTAAAATTAAATATATTTAAATTTTTGCAAGTGCAGAAACTTATTAGAATGCATAAATCCTAAAACTATAAGATTTCATATCAAGATTTGTTCTCTTCTTCAGTTTGTTTTATTAAGGTCATGTTGCGAAAAGTCCAATTGAATAGTGGATCTTTGTGTTTTCAGAAGAAGTATTCTTGAATTCTTTCTTTCACTAACTTTGATGTTTCATTTAAAATTCCAACACAGAATGATCCCTGCTTTTCTCTGGTATAGAGAATTCTAAAATCTGCTAATTATTAATACAGCTATACATTCTGCTTTGTTCCTTATTTGGACTGGTGATGCAAATGTATTCTGATGATAACTTTGGAAAAAAATATTATTTTTATCAGGCTGCATAAAAACAACCAATTGCCAATGGAGAAAGAAAAAGACTATCTGTAACAGTAAATATTTCAAGCAACATACTTCAAAGAAAAACTGAAATTGATATAGTATGTACTGATAAGTAAACTTGTATAACAGCAGCAGGTTAAAAAATCATTACTCCACAATTTAAAGAAAAGCATGTCCTAAATTCCACAAAATGTTTGGTTATCATACCAAAATAATAATCATGCTATAGTAGCAGACTCAGATATTGAATTATTAGAGACATGTTGCCATTACATGCAGCATTACATATTGAGAAAGGGGGATATTTTAGCCTACTGAAGAAAACACAGATGTTGCAAATCTACAAAAAAAAAAACCTTTAGGAAAAACAAATCTAAGGATACCATTATGCTCTAAACAGCATAGTGAGTTCTTCTTTGAATATATCCTGAGCTTTTTGCATAATAGCCTCACATGATCCAAGGTAAATTTAGATGACCTAAAATTCTAACTATAAGTACCATATATTGCACTATGTGACTTATAGTTGCCTTTAAACTCTTCCTTCAGACCCAAAATAATGTATTAATTAAAGTGTTGGGCTAGGACTAAAACTCAGCCATGAAAATTCTGGACAACTTTGGGGCAATCATTCTCTTTTGAGACCAAAAATACGTCATGGGATTGGTGTTTTGGGGAAAAAAATAAAGGAAATCTCCATGTAAGCTTCTTTGAGTTCGTGATGAAAGCTATAACAAAAAATAACTAACAAATGAATACATTCTCTGCAACATTAGCATTAGTACTATATGTTGAGTATTTGTTCAATAAGCCTGTAGTATATATTAATGGAAATGCATCCATTATACATCCAATGTTGGGTGTTCCATTGCCACTGCACCCAGGGGTAGGCTGCTGGGGGTTCGCAGGTGCTCAGGTGATCCCCTAGCTAAGACTCTGTGGGGCTTGGCGAACCCCCAAATCACACTCCTGGCTGGCCCCTCCCCTCCCCAGGCTCCAAAGCCTTAGTGCAGGAACAGCACAGAAGCGGCCCTTTACTTTCTTTCATGCCACATTTGCACTCAAGGCAAGCCACACCTCCTGCCGCACAAGGGGGGAGGAGAATTCTCCCCTTTTCTCCCCCTCATCTTTCTCTCTTTCATGCATGCACATACACACACACAAGCAGGATACTCTCCTGGGCTGGGGTCATGGTGCTGGCAACGGTGACAAGTAGCTGGCAACAGTGACAAGGAGAGCCAGAGCTCTTCCCTCATTGCATGCATCAGTGGTGGCAGCTGCTCCTCCTTCCTGAGCTGAAACAAAGGGGACTGTGGCTGGCACTGAGCTGCCCACAAAAGATGCAGAATCACAAAAAGGAGCCAGTCACAAATGCACTGCCTGCAACCAGCTGCTTTCCTCAACTCCACATCCCTCACGGGCAGCTCAGCACCAGCCACAGTCCCTTCATGTCTGCTCAGGTGTGAGAGAGAAATGAGAAAATGATGGAGGGAGAGAATGAGGGAGATGGATGGAGAGAATGAGAGAGAGGGAAATAAATGAGAGAGGAGGGGGAAAGAAAGGAAAAAAGAAAAACAAAGAAAGAAGAGAGGGAGAAGGAATGGAAAAAGAGAGAAAAATAGAAATGAGAGGGAGGGAGGGGGACAGAGAGAGAGAAAGATACCCATTTCCCACAAAAAACACCAGAAGCAACAAAACCTGGGGGGGGGGGGTAGTGTGACTGGGTGGGAATGGCACTGAGTTGGCCACACCCACCCAGCCATGCCCAGCCAGGCAGTCATTAGGGCAGAGAGCCCCCTGCCCACCCCTGACTGCACCACAGTGTCTGGGCATTCAGCACCATTTGTGAAAGGATATTCTGTGCCCAAATGCATGTGCGCAATAACTTGATAAAAATAGAAAAGTTTATATGATGGTATTCTGTAAATAACCTCTGCATATATGTTATCTCCTCTTTCAAATATTATAAATATAGATAGTGAAATATAGGATTGTATTGTTTAAAATAATTGTTTAAGTCATATTTCCATGCACCAAAAAGTTATCAACCTGTCTTGTCTGTCTGGGAAGCTATAAACTGGGTGGTGGGTGGTTATATTATTGGCGGTGTGGCCAGCTCAACATCACTCACATCGAGACATGCATCTCCTCACCTGGTCTCTCATGACTGTGGGGATGCTGCAACAGTTGTAAGTGTGAAAAATGGTCATAAGTCATTTTTTTCAGTGCCATTGTAACTTTGAGTGGTCATTCCACACAAGCAAAGTACCAGCAAAGGAAGGGAAAAAAAACCTCCAGAGATGTTCCTGAGACAGGAAGTCTTGTCCTGCCAAGAATGTAATAAGGGTTAACTGAGAGGCAGTTTCTGTAAGCAACACCAGAATGTTTCCTTCCTGCCTTCCTTACAGGATTAGGCCAGTAATTTCTCTTAACAATCGGTTCTCCGAACTGCTCAGAATGTTAACAACTGGTTCCAGCGAATAAGTACAAAACTGTAGAATCCCACCCCTAATCTATAACATGCCCATTCTTATAGCCCAAGTCAATGAAACTGAAAAAAATGCAGCTGACTAGGCCTATTCATATTTGTAATACAACCCATCCCAACAAATTTTATCCCAACAAATGTTAAGTGTGAACCTTGGCTATTAAAAGATTGTCCTCCCTCATGACAAACTAAAAAAAATCAACTTTTTATTTATTGCAATATGTGAGCCGGCAAAGACTGGTTATCTTTTCCAGCTTAAACTGAAGATACCTGGGAGTGAAGGCTCTCAAATTTGAAAGGTTTTTTTTTTTTTCCAGAAATCTTCAGCTCTTGCTCAAGTGTGGGTGGGATCTAAAAGATTTTGCCTAGGAAGGCAAAATACTTGTAACTCACTTTGAATGGCACGTTCTCCTTGAGTTTGATGAATTCATCACAGCCTGCTTCAGCTATGTCTTTTATTAGGTGGGTAGAGATTCCTTCATTAATTCAAACATAGAAAAAAAGGCAATTAATCGAGGAGAGGAGCAACCTTGAACTTAGACATTTCCTGAGTATTAAAACAACTTGCCTCCAGAAGTTGTGGATTCTCTAACATTTGAAGTTTTAAAGAAGAGCCATTTGTCTGAAATGGAATAGGATTTCCTGTTTAAGCAGGGGCTTGGACTAGAAGACCTCCAATGTCCTTTCCAGCTCTTATTCTGTTATTCAGCCAATCCTAAATTTAGCCCAGTCTTATCCCTAAAATATCCTATCACTGAGATGAGAGTGAGAAAGTGAATCATCCCTCAGAGAGGATCTCAGGATTTAGAGACAAGATGATCACAAAAACGTCTATTATAAATAGGTAAATAGGTAAATAGGTAAATAAATAAATGGGGGGAATGGCAGCTCATTTGGACAAGCAATGACATTTACAAGGGTGGAGTAGCTGCACTTTTCAGCACACTTCCCCCCACTCCCCCAGTTCCCTGTCTGCTCGGGGCAACGGCTTCTCTGCTTTCCTACCAGTTTTTCAGTGAATCAGAAAATCAGCTGAGCTAAAAAAAACAAGGGAATACAGGAGAGCTAAAGATGGGGGTGGGTGGGCAGGGCCAGCCAGAGGTGTTATTTCCTAGTTCTCCAAACTAGTCAAAATTTCTGCTACTGGTATGCCAGAACCGGTCCAAACTGGCTGATACCATCTCTGATTGGAAGAGACCTTCTAGCCCAACCTTCTGCTCATGACTGTCTTTCACAGTTTTTGCAACAAAATAAAGGGATATGTTCTTCTCTTGGTCAAATTTATTTCTGAATGATATACATAGGTAAAAACAGGAATGAATAAAATGTTTTTTTAATTTGTTCAAAAAGATAACTGTTTTCTAAAAGATACTTATACAATCATGAAGATACAGTGTAAGCTCAAAATAGAACCATTCAAACTTATAAGCTGAACTTATAAGGATTTTTATATTTAACAAATGAAATGTAGGGTGTTTGATTTTTTTTCCCAGTTTCCTTATTGGATGAATATTTTTCCTAGTTCATAACTTTTTCATCCATCTAGCAACAATAGCCATCTGAAAATGATAGTGTATTTTTTCTATAGCAATATAGAAAGAATATATAATAATCAATAATTTTACCACTCAATTGAGTATAGAACAAAGCTAAGTAATCAAATGAAAAATTTGCAGATTTCCAAAAGATTAAATTCAATAAGAAAGCTTCATATTTCCATCCAAGGGACCATTTTTAGCAGGTTACCGTCACTGAAAAAAAAAAAGATTATACAAATATACAATTCTAGAAAGGAAATTAAAAGTACAGGTAGTTCTTGACTTACAACCATTCATTTAGTGACCCTTTGAAATTATAATGAAAACTGAAAAAAGTGACTTATGATTGAGCCACACCAATCATTGTTAAGATGTTGAGACCCTAGAAAAGGTACAGAGAAGAGCAACCAGGATGATTAGGGGACTGGAGACTTAAAACATATGAAGAACAGTTACAAGAGTTGGGCTTGCTAAGTCTAGTGAAGAGAAGGACCAGGGGAGATATGACAGCAGTCTTCAAATATTTCAGGGGCTGCCACAGGGAGGAAGGGGTCAAACTATTTTCTAAAGTGCCTTTTGGCCAGACAAGGAATAATGGATGGAAACTGAACAAGGAGAGATTCAACCTGGAAATAAGGATAAACTTTCTGACGGTGAGAACAATCAACCAATGGAACAGCTTGCCCACGGAAGTTGTGGGAGCGCCATCACTTGAGACTTTCAAGAATAGATTGGACTGCCATCTGTCAGAAATGGTGTAGGGTCTCCCGCTTGGGTAGGGGGTTGGACTAGATGACCTATAAGGCCCTTTCCAACTCTGATTATCTGTTATCTGTTAAATGCTCCTGGCCAATTAATTTATTGGATCTTCAATGATAATTATGATTATAGAAGCATTGTTCTTTTCCTGGAAGTGAAACTCCAATAACTATGGGAAAATTTCACAGTTCCATTATCTGGAACCACCACTCATAATGCTTCTGACTTTTCAAGATTTAATTGAAATTAGTTGGCCATTATCTGCTCCATCACTGTTTTCAGAGAACATGCACAGCTTTTTCTGATTTAGATATTATAGGATGCAGAGTATTAGCAGATTGGAAGCGTATACTATACAGTAGAGATTGAAAAGATCATCTAGTGCAGAGGTGTCAAACTCAAGGCCTGCAGGCTGGATCCGGCCTGTGGGATGCTAAGATCTGGCCCACAGATCTGCCCTGAAAACAGCGAAGGATCTGCCTATGGGGCCTCTGCTATTGAAATGGAACTCAGGAGGGCTGAGTGCTGCCTCCCAAGCTTTATTTTCACTGGCAGAGGATTGCAGGAGGCCATTGCAGCTGGAAAAGGAGCCTGTTTTCTTTGCAAAGTGCTTAGGCCACCACAGGTACCTACAGCATGAGTGATATTGAAGTGGCCATGCCCACCCTGGTCACACATACCCCTCCCCACCAAGGTCAAACACAACCCTGATGCGGCCCTCAATGAAATCAAATTTGACACCCCTGTTGTAGTGCAAGAAAACTGTACTAAGTCATCCCTGTCAGATGGTCCTGACAGATAGTATCCCTGACATCCACCTCTCTTCAAACAGGTAAGTCCACTATATCCTGTGGAAATCTATTCCATAATTAAGGAACTCTCACAATTAGGATTTTTTTTTTCCTGATGTCCATTCATAAACTGTTTCCTTGTAATTTAAGTCCATTCTTTTTTTTCTGATTTGTGGAAATCTGTTCGAAGAATTCTGCCCCATCATCTACCTTATAGCCCATCAGATCCTTGAATAGTTATAGTGTTTCTTTACATTCATGTGCAAGCCTTTAAACATTCCTGCCACTTGACAACCCTTACATTTCCAGGACTAGAGAAACATTGACCCAGTATCTACAAGTAGGAGCAGAACCAGTCTAAAATAGTTCTTCACATTTCTAGGGAGGGTCTTATTCCCAAAATGGGCCCTACCCTGGCACCAAAGCCAATAAAACCACAGACACAAGTAATGGCATTTTCAGCTTCTTTTATTGGAGTACTCCAGCAAAAGGGTCTTAGCAGCATTTTCAGCTTCTTTTATTGGAGTACTCCAGCAAAAGGGTCTTAGCAGCTAAAGGCTAGGTCACACTGGCCGACGGATGCAAAACGGATGCAAAAAGGACACAGCGGACGAGCAAAATTTCAGGGGTGGCTCCATCTGTT
>BHFT01001504.1:0-74895 GCA_004320025.1 Laticauda laticaudata
TGGGGGGGTTGTATTTGTTTTGGATGGCTGTCAAGGCTTCTTTTATAGGCACTTGGGTGAAGAGGGATATGACATCCTATCAGTCAACTTCCCTTCCTAGATGTCTTAGTGTACAAAAAATCCAATGGCTCCCTAGGACATATATATATATATGACTCATGGTGTAAAGATTAGAGGCCAAACATTTCAGAACAGCAGCTGTAGATAAATGGAAACCTGCAGGTGTTCATATAATCTTGGAGTTCAAGACAGATCAATAATAAAATGCCATCCTAACTCAGATGTGGATTGGACTGTTTTGGGGCAGTTGAGAAATATAAAGGGCAACAAACATAACATATGAGAGTCAAATTCTTTCATATATTTAATTTGCATTCCATATTAATTTCACAAAATACAAGATGCAAACAGCATTATCAAAAAAGATATTAAAGATGAACTCTTATTAAAACCACCTTAATGTTAAAATTGAGCAATATTTGTTTTTTAAAAGAGGACCTTCAATGTTTTTATATAAACAGAACAGAATAGAATGCAGAGTTGGAAGGGTTCTTGGAGGTCTTCTAATCCAACCCCCTGCTCTATATTATTTCAGACAAATGGTTGTCCAATCTCTTCTTAAAAATTTCCAGTGTTGGAGAATTCACAACTTTTGGAGGCAAGTTATTCCATGTCATCCATATGAATGGATGTTATTGAAAACATTCTATGGACCCTCTCAGAAAATGGCTGCTATGGTATGCGCAGCAAATCTCAACACACCCATTTTCCGGTAGGAAGACTTGTGGTTTCATATGCCACAAACTGAATGTAGATGCAGAATCTTGTGATTTTAGATAACAAATACTGGAGAGTTTTAATTCCAAAAGTCTGATTTAGGACAAATTAATTCTGGTATGAATAAGCAAAGAATCATAGCTGATTTAATGAACAGTTCATTGTTTCGGTATCGAAGTAGGGGAAAAAAACCAATTAAGGATATTTTTCCTACCATTTCTGCATGTAGTAGTGCCACTTGTATGAGTACTAGTACCACTTTATAAAGCCTTGGTAAGACCACACCAGGAATGCTGTATTCAGTTTGGTCACCACATTACAAAAAAGATGTTGAAAGTTTGGAAAAAGTGCAAAGAAGAGCAACTAAGATGATTAAAGACCCAGAAACTAAAACAAATGAAGAACGGTTGAAGGATTTGGGTTTGGCTAGTCTAGAGAAAAGAAGGACTAGGTGGGACATGATAGCAGTATTCTAGTATTTGAGAGGCTGCCACAAAGAAGAGGCAGTCAATTATTTTCCAAAACACTAGAGGGAATGGATGTCAAGAAGCAATGGATGGAAGCAACCAAGAAGCAATGGATGGAAACTAATCAAGGAAAGAAGCAACCTGGAATTAAGTAGAACTTCCTAACAGTGAGGACAATTAACCAATGGAACAGCTCTCTTTCAGACGTCGTGGATGCTTCATCAGTGGAGGTTTTTAAGAAGAAACTGGACCATCACATCTGAAATAGTATAGGATCTCCTGCTTGAGCTGGAAGCTGGATTAGAAGACCTCCAAAGTCCCTTCCAGCTCTATTCTGATTCTATGTAATCTCATCTCTAAAGGTCCTGTAGGTCCATTAAGAGTCCATTAAGAGCCTCAAATAAGGATGCATAATGTGGGGGAACTGAACAAGAACTGCATAGGTCAAAGAGCTTATTCAAATGTGCATGCAATGTCTTCATTTCCAATGGCTTCAAATGAGAAATGCGTGTGAACCATTTTTGAGAAGGTTTACTTGTTTAGTGGACTGCAAGTTGTAGTCTTACATTTTTATGGATCTTCCAGCTGAGGCTGTCCCCAAGGCTAAAACAGAACATAGGGCAACTGAAACGCCTCTATACAACTGCATGGAATGGTGAACAAATATTACAGGAAAGTCATCAGAGGCAATTTCTAAAGATCAAAGGATTGAGATCCCAGACTCATTAATCAGCAGCTAACAGACTGGCTCAATCCCATTCTATGCTCTCCATAACAACTCATTACAAAATCATTATGGCTGTTCTTCTCTTGTGTTTTTCCTTCTATCAATTTCTTGCCTGACCATTTATGTGAAATTAATGAAAGCTACTTTCCTAATGCAGGCGAACATATCAAAGAACATTATCCCAGAGCTTTGTGGTTTTTTTATTGTTTTGTTTTGGAAGCCTCATGGGCATCATGGTGATTATTTTTTAACTTTCAAAACCTAGCAAAAGTTTTGCAACATTTAGATTAAAGATGCTTCTCTCCATCTCCATCTCCTGTCCAAATCTTTCAGACGGAATTTGTTTGTTTTTTAAAAAATATTAAACAATCTTTTTATCTCTCTCTCCAAAGAGCACTTTTACCTTTGTAATGAAAGCCATTTCCTTAACTGATTTTATAGCCATGATATTTAGCAGGACAAATGTTGAATAATGTATCATCTAGGGCTAATGCAGTGATTTGGAAGAGGAAACAGAAGGAATCAATCTCTCTGAAAAGACTTCCATGTGAAAAAACTTTTGCCCCTAATAATAACATAAACAAGATAATAAATCAAAGCAGATATTAGTAGTACCCCATTTCTGTTTTCAAATTTCATTATAATTTCTGTTCAGCTTTTTTGTAGCTCCATTTCCTACATACAAAATCAAATCATCTGCAACTTCTAATAAGTCATGAACACATCCACTGTATGTAGTTTTCTGGGTGACAAAATGGTGGCTGTTTGCCATAGCCTTCATCCAAAAAACATTTCTAATTTTCCAGTTTAATCTGACTGCTCCTTTGTTTATAATTTTCCTCATTTTTTAAATGAAGTTTTAAATTTTTTTTTATCCTCATATGGTTTGATACATGTTTTCAGGCACTGATTATACCAGCATGAATAGGTGGTACCTGGCTCAACAGCGGCTGCTGTGAAAAGGATATAGATATCCTAGTGGACAATCACTTAAGTATCAGCCAGCAGTGTGCTAGAATTAGAATAACAGAGTTGGAAGGGACCTTTGGAGGTCTTCTTGTCCAACCCCTTGCTTAGCCAGGAAACCCTATACCATTTCAGACAAATGGTTGTCCAATAACTTCTCAAAAACTTCCAGTGTTGGAGCACTCACAGCTTCTGAAGCAAGTTGTTCCACTGGTTAATTGTTCTAACTGTCAGGAAATTTCTCCTTAGTTCTAGGTTACTTCTTTCCTTGATTAGTTTCCATCCATTGTTTCTTGTTCTTGCCTTCTGGTGCTTTGGAGAAAAGCTTTTCTTTGCCAAAACAGACAATGCAGTCCTAGGCTACATCAAGAGAGGGATAATATCAAAATCAAAGGAAGAGATAGTACCACTTTATTCTGCATGAGTAAGACCACGCTTGGAATTCTGCATCTAGTTCTGATCACCAAGATACAAAAAAAATGTTGAGACTCAAGAAAGAATTCAGAGAAAATCAACAAAGATGATTAGAAGTCTGGAAGCTAAAGTATATGATGAGTTGTTATGTGAACTAGGTATGTCTTGTCTAGTGAAGAGAAAGACTAGAGGTAATCCTCAATTTACAACAGTTCATTTAGTGACCATTCAAATTACAATGACATTGAAAAAAAGTGAATTATGATCATTTTTCAAACTTGAAACCATTGCCCATAGTCACGTGAACAAAATTCACTCACATTTATGATGGTTGTAATGTCCTGTAGTCATGTGATCTCTTTTTGTGACCTTCATACAAACAGAGTCAATGGGGAAGCAAGATTCACTTAACAACCATGTTACTAACTTAACAACAGCACAAAAAGGTTGTAAAATTGGACAGAATTCACTTAACAAATGTTTTACTTAGCAACAAAAACTTGGGGCTCAAGACTACTTGTACTTGACAAAAAATTGAACATTATACTCCAATGAATAGTAAAAATGGAAAGACTAAATACCACTTTTGGGGAAAATTCTTCAGCATTTTGAATGAATGGGATCCAAGGAGAAAATTGATATGAATTGACAGATGGGAATGAAATGAAAGAGTAAAGCAAAAAAGTGATAGAGCAATTCCGAGAACCAAACTGAACAGAAAAGATGACTGTCATATAGTAATCTACTTGTTTATTTTTTACATTTATGTATAATTTTGAATTCTATTGCTAGCCACTCATATATGGCATAAGGGAACAAAAAAGAGAAAGAAACTACATCAGAGTGATGCAGAAATAGAAGTACAGATTCTCTGTGAGAAAGTTTTGGAAGATGGATGAAGCTCCCAATAAAATGAATGGAAAGTAGACAAAAGGAAAAAGGCTGTAGAAGCTGCATGGAACTATGTGAAAAGAATTTTCTTATAAAGTTCTCCAGCAATATGAAAAATGATGCTTGGGGCAGCGATGAAATGAAAAAAAAGATGTGAATGAGAAAGAAATCTATATAAGAATGATTGCTGCAAAAAATGAAGGTGAGCAAAAGTTATTTTTGACTTTGTATAGACTGAAAAAGACAGTTGCAAAGAATATAACCACTCAGGAGAGCAAAGAACAGTTAAGAGCAAAGAAGAGAAAACATAAAAAAATTGAATGAATTAAGTCATTGATCCAGTGAAAACAAAAGATTTGTGTTTAATTCATGGAATGAGAAGCTCCAGGCATTTTTATATGATACTTTATTAGGTTTCAACACCATAATTTAAATACAAAGTGGCATCAAAGGAAAAGAGAAAGGGAATGACAAAACAAATTTAAATGACCAAAAAAATACATCAACCAAACATAAGAAAAGTAACATTTGGCTTTCTTTTAATACAGAGATATTAACAATACAACCACCTCTCTCTAAATTTAAAGAAATAACAGTAATCTATAAAATATCTCCAGGGTTTTGAACAAGAATTCAGATCCTAGGCTCACTTCTGCTCTTCTTTACCACATTAGTCCAGGGAATGAAGGTATCTGTACCTGTCACATCAAGTGAATGTTTATTGATTATCCCAAAGGTGCTTTTTCAAGAGGCAACTGGAATTTCTGGGCTTTCTTTTTGAAGATGATTTGCTTCTCATCTAAGAAACTTCTCCAGCTCTGACTGGATAGTGTGGAATTGAAGGATTTATACTCCTTGCAGACAACTGATCATTTGCATCATCTATCTCCAGTCTACAACAGTCCTTTCAGTAGTTCCAAGAAGGCTCCACATCCATTTGCACCATTCAGGTGACACTGAGGATCCAGATAAACCTTCAGGTGGCCTTAATGACTTGCTAAAAAATGTAAATGATCATCTTTGTCTCCAAGAAGTATAAATCCTTCCATTCCACACCATCCAGTCAGGGCTGAAGTACCTTCTTAGATGAGAAACTAAATGTCTTCCAAGAAAAACCATAAAGTCCAGTTGTCTCTTGAAAAAACACTTTCGGCGCAATCTTCTTGTTCTGCAGGTATTTCTTGTTCTTTCTCATAATTCCAAATCTTCATTTTAAAAAAGTGAAATACAAAGCCAAAAGAACCTCCCCCTTCTTGTGCATCTTCTTTGTACTTTTTAAGTTCCATTTTTGTTCTTCTAAAAGTGGAGCCACTTTAAACAGTTTTAAACAACCCCCCAATTGATTTTAGTCATTCAAAACAATAACCAAGAATCAAGAAATCATCAAGTAATCCAGATAGTCCCGAGTTATATCTTCTTATTTCTTTTTCGACTTTCTCTTCCTGGGGTTTTTTGTTGCGATATTTCAATTAGAATGTATCTTTTTGGAAGTCTTGTTGAAATTTTGCTATAAGTTAATTCCAGGCAGTCTCCTACCTTCCAGATCCTGCCCTTTTATTCTTCCTCTCTCCTTTCCTGTTTTTCAAAAGCTTTTGATTATCCAGAAAATTTTTATAATCCCTTTGACTTTTTATTTTCAGCATTAAATGCCTATTGATTGTCAAAGTGGATTTTTTTTCCAAATTTCTTAAATCTCTTAGCTGTCAGTCCAGGAAAAGGAGAAAAAAAACCAAATATTTTCCCTTTTCTCTCTCCTTCACAGCTTAAAAATCTTCTTAGGGAACAATGTTATTGTTTTTTAATAGTTTCAATTCCAGGTACCTTATTTGTTGCTTTTGCTGTTTGACCCAGTCAACCAAAACTTTCTCCTCTTATCTTCCTCCTGCACATTCTTTCCAGTCAAGTTCTTCTTTGTGGTGGCCATTTCTGACCACCGCTGCAAACCACCTTCAGGAAAGGGAGTAATGGCCAGCTGGGGAGGAGAGATGCGGCTCTCCTCAACCCTGCAGGCAGTCTCTCCCCTCTTCACCACCTCTATGAGGTGGCTTAGCCCTGAAGCCAGCTGGCTCGGGGCGCTCCAGCAGCGAGCACCGATCGAAGCCTCGCAGATACGAGGTTTTGGTCTGTCACTGAAGAAGCTCAAAACTGGAAGCCTGACAAAGAAGAAGCCATCTTAATTAACAAATAATCTTATATGGGGGGAAAAAAAGGAAAGGGTGGAAAGAGAATGGAAAGTTTAAGATTGGAAAAACAACTCCCCCCCCAAAAAAAATAGAGTGAAAAATAAGTATAAAAATCAGAAAGCAACAGAAGAGGGAAATGCAGAAGAGAGAATTAGAACTAGAGAGACAAGGGGGGTAAAAAGGGGAGGGAGAAGATGAGAGGGAAGAAAGAAAGGAAAAGAAAGTTACAAAGGACAGAAACAAAATATAGAGAAACAGGGCCTAGTTAGAAATAATGGGTGAAAAATCAATGGAAAAAGGGGATTCTGCAAAGGTACATAAGATAGTATGGTTATACTAGAAACAGAAATAATTTTGAAAATATGTAACAATGTATGATTAAAATGTTTGATAAAATAGCTCTTGTCATTCAGTGGAATGCTTGTCAATAAGTAAATGTAATAAAAGGTATTATTTAATGATTTATAAAACATATGTGAAGAGAAATAAGGGAAAAATTAATTATGGAGATTATATGTGTTTTGAGGAAGTATGATATTTAAGTGAAAAGAAGTGTTAAAGATGTTAAGATTTTTAATGATTATTAATGATAGAACTGAACTGGAATGGAATGAGGTTTTTAATTACATATATTTATCAATCTTTTTTTTTCTTTTAAAGAATATAGTGTGTATGTATAAGAATGTACCAAGCAGAATTTGATTGGAAGTTATGTATTATGTATGATATTGAAGGTCATAACATTAAGGTATGATATTGAAGTTTTAAATAAGAGTTGAATGGATGTAATTAAAAGATATTAAAGGTGCAGTCAATCCAATTGTAGCTACAGGAGAAAACTTGTTTCATGAGAAAAGATAATATGAATTGAAACAGACAGACAAAAGTATAAAATATAATGATTTGAATTGAGATGAGATAACCAAATTAAAATCGAGAAAATCAAAAGAGGGGAAAAACTATATAGAAAATGTAAAATAGTATAAGATATGGAATAGGATACAAAAGGAGCGTGAAATTGAGTTTTTGTGTATGTATGAAGAAGTTCAAGCCGGGACCATGCTATTTTCAAAAAATATGTTTTACTTGTATTTTGTATGTGTGAAAACCCAAATAAAACTTTATTTAAAAAAAAAAAGAAAAAGCACTTTTGGGAAAACCATGACCTGGATGACAGAATTTCCATAGACATTTTTTTATTATAGATGTTGAAATAGTGGATCAGGTGTAGAACAGAGTTTGGCAATAGTTCTGTTTAGATGTGTGAAAACACAGAACAATTGTCATGTGTGCACTTGAGTTAATTCTTCTCTGCTGACATACTCCAACTAACATGGGCCTCCTTTAGACATTCCTGCTTCCAAAGTTCTGGCTCATGTAGAAGCAACATGTGAACCCTTTGGATGCATAAAGATTTTTGTCCAGCAATCAGTTGTGCTAAATGCATGCATAATAATGTATGTTGTCTGTGTGATTAGAGATTTTATAACACTCTCTGGACAATTTATAAAAGCAACACATTGGCCCAACAATCTGGGTCCTCATTTTACCAACCTCGGAAGGATGAAAAGCTAGTCAACCTTGAGCCAGTCAGGATTGAACTCTAGACTGTCAGCACAGTTTGCTTGCAATACTGCATTTTAACCACTGTGCCACCAGGGTTCTTAGTATGATACTGTATAATGCTTTTATGTCAAGGAATGCCTCACTCTCCTTAATATATTCTCTCTCATACACACATACACCCCAAAAAATTCTCAGTTTGATTTGGGTTTCTTCTGCTACTTATTCTTCTGCTACAAAAAAAAAAATATATGAATGCGTTTTGGTGAAAGGTACAGCTTACAAGGCAATCTTCAGAGGTGATTGCTAGAGGAGAACATTTACAGAAATGACTGGAGTGGAATAACTTTCTCCTCTAATCCAGAAATTCATGTGAATGAATTCTTGAGATTAATGCACAAAGCAGGATCTTCTAGTCTTTTCTCTTCAAGTTTTCCCAGAAAAAGAAGAAGGGGAAAAAAGAGAGCTGTTTTCAGTTTTATGGCTCTGAAAAATTTTCAGGATTAGAAAAGCAGCCATCACATGCAGAACTCCAGATTTAATAAATAATCATCTGGACTATGTTCAAGTTTTTATTTTATTTTGAAGGTGCTGAAAATCGTGTTTCATTCTTTTCACAACTATTATGAAACAAAGTCCAGACTCTGTTTTGAGCATTTCTTTTTTGTAAATCTTTCCCCCCCCAAGTCCAATACCCTTCTGAGTTTCTCTTTACTATAAATGTATTCTAATTTTTTAAAAAGGCAAACAGTGTTTTTTGTGTGCATGCCTGTTTTTGTCTTGAAAATTGTGATGTGATAGCAGATCTTTTATAAATGGGACAATGGTTGCTGGTTTTAAACCACCCATTTTTTTTATTTTCTTAGTAAAACTGGAAGGACTTACATATCCTTCTTTCCTTACTTTGTTTTGATCTCTCTAATAGGACCACGGGGAGAAAGAAGTTTGTGACAATGATTTCAGTGAAAACAATCAATCATTGCCATGTTCATGCCAAGCAGTCTGGGATGCAGGATGATTTGTGGGTGGTTGTGAGAGGGGGGGAATTTAAAAATGTCAAGATGGAAACCTAAATCATACCATATGCTTGTGTCACCATCATGGCATTTCTGATTCACCTCCTATAGATATTCTCGTATTGAGCAGAGCTGGTGGTAGAGAGAGTGAAAGCTAGATAATTTTCTCTCTTTTCCTACTAGACTTGTTGAGTGAGAATATAACTGAAGTCACTTAGTGATGATCGAATACAATGCAAACAAGTGATTAATTAGAGGAACTAAACAGATGATAGAACATCAATAAGACATTAATATTGCAGGAAAAAATAAAATAGGATCAGAGTGCATCAATAAATGGAAAGCCCATTGGAAGTCTACCTTCGCATTTTGATGAAAAATCACTATTGCACATGAGTGACATGTAATGTCCAAGTCATTTCCCTACAAATGATTGAAAGCATCTTCCAGCTATCACTGTGCCAAAATAACAATCATGGGGACAAGCTTTACATCACTTCAGTGGAGGCCTGGTAATGCTATGAAAATGCTACAGTATAAGTTACCAATGAGTAAATAAATGGCCACAGACGGCCACCTGTGGCAGATTGTACAAAGTTCAGAGGTGAGGGTTAGTAAATGTATTGGTAGTGCTCTATGGTACCAAACATGGCTGAGCAGTGATCAGGAAAGAAGAAGATCTGGAGTCCAGAGGTTGTACTGGAGGAATTTACAATGCACAGAACAACAACCCTTTAAAGAAGCTGCATTTTTCCTTGGTTTATATGGCTACTGCTGTGCAATCCCTGGAAAAAACGTTTGATTTTAGGGGATGCCAGGAAATGCAATCTGAGAACCCTCATGTCTTCTAAATCACTTTCCTCCTTAATATCCAGATCTCTAAAAATCCCTAATAAACAAGGAACTCAAGGTGGCAAAGGATAGTTTGGCGTAATGGTTAAGGTGACAGCCGAGAAGTCAAGCCATAAGCATATAAACAGCCTCAGTAACCATGAGCCTATCTCTCCGCCTCCCTCCCTCCCTCCCCCTATCTGTCTGTCTGTCTGTCCGTCCGTCTGTCTGTCTGTCTGTCTACCTATCTATCCATCTATCATCTATCTATCCCTATCTCTATCTATCTCTATCTCAGTCCAAACCACCTCACAGGATTCTTCTTGTGGGGAAAATAGGAGGGGGGATGAGTATTACATACATTTGCCACTTGAGTTAAAAAGCAATAAAAGTGAGTTAAAAATTTAAATCAGATCATGCCCAGCAAGAAACTCATGTATAAAGAAGGATTTTACTAGCACCCTGTTGCCATATTCCCTTGCTGCTCTATGAAAGTGTATATATTTTGGACATGTGTTGTATATAGGTGGTAGTTTCTCATTTCTTAATGGATCTGTGGGTTAAGCAACAATGTGCGCTGCAGAGGTGTGATCAAAGGTACATGCTGTGTAGCTGCTGGAAGCTGAGTGGTCAGTTTAGATTGAAATATATGACTGCAAGTTGTGTAAAAAGTGTTTTTCAATAATAGGGGTAGGCCAGAGCTTTTATAGTTCTTTCTCATGCCATTCTTTCTGCTAAGAACGCCAACTTGATGTTATGTTCTTTTAATGCAAATTATATTTATATTATTCATAATTTGTGGATGGGTATGTATAAGAAGTAAACATTTTGTTGAGGTAATTCCCCGTTAGGAGAATGAGCGCATACAGGGAGACATATAGAGAGTAGTGTTGGAATTATACACACAAAGCACACAGATACACTGTACAGTAAATGTAGGTTTTTACTTCCAGAAAGTTTTAAGCAAAGTCCAAAATAAGCAATCCAAAGTCATTCACAAGTAAATCAGTTTTTCAATCCAGGGATAATCCAAATATCAAATTCCAGTGTGAAAAACAGTTCAGTATCAGACTTACATTAAATCCAGAAATATCAGTCAATTCGAAGAAATGGAACAATGGCAATACTTTCCAACAGAAGGAAACAAAGATACACTCTCTTCTGAGACTCAGACTAAGACTAAAACAACCCAGGTTTCTGGCTCCATCTTAGGGCTGTTTGAGAAACCACACCCAATTGCATGCTCTTGCATTCCCTTAAAGAGACAGTATTAAAATGTCTATCCTGGTTTATATATTTCTAACCCAAATACCTGTTAGGTGACTTATATTCCTAACACATTTCTTTGGAGCTTTTGATTCAGCCCTCATCCTTATTTTCATTCTCAATCCTCATTTTCCTGACACTAAATAAACTCCAACCCAGCCTGTATCAATTTGCAAATTTGCTCTTCCTACCAAAAAAAAATAATAATTTATGGAAAATGGCTTCATCATTGAAGTGCATGCATTTTGGATAAATGACTTTTTCCAGCATTTTTGTAACCCACTGATGGTTAGCTTTAACCTTGATTATATTATATCTTGGTATGTTTTGTGATTAAAACTTATTATGTTTTGTGAGAACCAGTTTATATATTTTTTCCTATTTCAGAAAACACCAAAGGGGAAAAAAATGGTCTTGTGAATCCAGTGAATAGATTAATTTGGCAACCAGCATAATCAAATTGCATTAATGCAAGCAGTGAGAAGGGGGCATACTGCTGGCACTGAGAAATTGAGATTGCCGAGAAAATAAAAGAAACACAAGGCTACTCCCTGCAATTATTTCCTTCTGTTGTGAGTCATACATTAAAGTTGACTTGTTGGGTTTGAGCTTCCCTCTCAGTCACCTGGGTGAGAGCAAGGTATTGATGGGGAGAAGACATGAATAGTCTGTGTAGAAAGAGTGGGTGGGTGTTGATAAGGGGGAGGGAGTGTGACTGAATGCTAGGCAGAAGTGCCCTTAACCAGCTTTATGCCAATCTACCCACATTTGTAGGTGATTGTGATGGGTCCTTTTTAGGGGTGGGCTGCTGGGGGTTCACAGGGGTTTGGGAAATCCTCTAGCTGAGATTCTGCACAGTTTGAAGAACCCCCAAATCCCACTTTATTTATTTATTTATTTGTTTATTTATTTATTTTTATTTGTCAATTGCTTACAAGATATTAGGTATAAATAAAAACATAGTTATGAATACATGGATAAATATAAGAAAAAAAATAAAAGAAACAATAGGACAGGGATGGTAGGCACGTTGGTGCACTTATGCACGCCCCCTACATACCTCTTAGGAAAGAGGTGAGGTCCATAGTAGACAGTCTAAAGTTAAAGTTTTTGGGGTTTGGGGAAGAAACCAGTCAGGTAGAGTATTCCAGACGTTGACCACTCCGTTGTTGTTGTTGATCACTTCTGGCTGGCCCTGCCCACCCCTCCCAGGAGTCCCCACGTGGCCCATTTTGGATGCAGGTAGGTGCAGGATGTGTGCGGAGGCTTGAGGAGGGTGAAAAATGGGTCTCCTGGAAGTTTGGGTAGGCGAGAAACGGACCCATTTTCGGCTTCCAGAGAGTCTCCGGAGCTCAGGGAGGCCATTTTCGCCCTCCTGGAGGCTCAAGGCAAGCCTCCAGAGGCTAGGGAGGGCAAAAATGCCCCTCCCCACCATGGTGCAGGAGGCCAATTAGGCCACACTCATCATGGCCACACCACCCAGAACCAGTTAGAGAACCTGTTGCTAAAATTTTGAAGCTCATCCCTGGTTCCTTTACCTTGGGGGAGAAAGAGGGGAGGGAAGGCTGGCTGATGGGTGAAAGAGGGCAAGTTGAAGTATTATGCTATCAAAGAGCAAGGCTCTTCCAATAAGTGACACACAGGTCATGGCTTCTTCAATGGCCTGCTGCCATCCTGGAATAAGACAGCTCAGGTTTAAAGCTTCCGGTTGCAGCAGGCTTCTGGAACATTATCTATTTATTAGCCCTCTGCTGGTGATCTCTGTCCACCCCCTTGTTAGATTCTTGGCATCTGACTCTTGTTTGGGAAACAGCTGCAGCTCTGACTTAAAGCATTCATCCCTCTGGAAACCATGTTCAGTGGTTTATGGAATGTCTGAAGCAATTTCTATGAAGAAGAAGAAGAAGGAGGAGAAGGAGAAGGAGAAGGAGGAGAAGGAGAAGAAGAAGAAGAAGAAGAAGAAGAAGAAGAAGAAGAAGAACAACAACAACAACAACAACAACAACAACAACAACAACAACAAGAAGAAATAGCTTTATACTGCATGGAATAGTAAAGCAGAACCTTGGCTCTATTTCAAAGAGAAACCAAAACGCATTAAGAACATGTGATGCTAGACAGAAAAGTTGTGCAACACATGGGCTATTTAATCCTTCCTCTTCCTGCCACCTCTGCCCTTTGAGTCTCATTTCTCCCACCCTGACCTCCCTAGATACTTTTCCCTTTGTAAAAGACTTTAGTTTATGTGACTTTCCATTTTGGGGATCGCTGAATATTGTTTTGAAGGTTCCTATCAGTTTTAGAGTGAGAAATAAAGGGAAATGAATGTGTTCAGTTTGTAATGAATTCTTTCTGTCAGCTCTTGTCATATTCACCAATATTTCTATATTCACAGAAGTACTCCCACCTGATAAAATGTACATTAAAATAAGCTGTGTCCTTTAAAAGAAAGTTAAGCAGTGCAGGTTATCATTTATATTAAACAGTAATACAGACACACAAATTCAATTGTGTCCAATTCTCAAAAAATCTATCAAAATTATATATATAATATGTGATTAGTAAAGATATATCCAAAGAGTGATAAAAGTAATAGAAATAAAATTGAATGGTGGACACAAGGTAAACTGGATAGTTTGGGTTGAAAAACAAGAAATCTAATGACTAATTACTATGCATTAGATTACTGATACTGACTACATCTGCCCTCTAAAAAATGGAGGCAGAGGTTTACTTCAAGTCGAACAAGCTATCAAAAAGAAAAGCTTGCATTGATTAATTATATAAAAAATAGTCAAGAACATGCTAGATAAATTTGAATTAATTAGTTTAATTCTAGTTAAAAATTGGAATGTATTGAATGTACAGCACAAATAGCCAAATAATATAATTCAAATAAGAATAGAATACAGAAAAAATTACAAGAAAAAGTATTGCATAGTCATTTTCTACAAAAGATGGAACGGAAAGGGGACAAAGATAAAACCTGGTGATGACTTACAATTGGGACATTTTTTCAAAAAAGAAACTGAAGTCCAGTGATGAGAATTTTTTTCACTCTATTCTGTCTTAACCAGGCTCCATGATGACTGCTATGTTAGGCATTGAGCACTGTAGTTTAAAAAACAACAGTGACAAATTCTAGCAAATTCAGAGGAGAATTGCTAATACAATAAGAGGTCTAGGAAACAAACCCTATGAAGGACAATTGAAAGATCTCTTGTGTGTATAGCCCACAGAAAAGAAAACTGAAGAAAGAAATAGTAGCAATCTTCAGATATCTGAAGTGTTGTCATGAAGGTGTGGACTTATTCCCTATTGTTCCACAGGGCAGATCCTGAACCAGTGAATTAAAGGTACAAGGAAATAGGTTCAGCTTTCCAGATTGTACAAATTGTGAGCCATTAGAAGACTTTCACTGAAGATCTTCAAACATGGCTGGATAGTCATCAGTCAGAGATAAAGAATCCTGAACTAGATAAAGGATTGATTAGATAGGGTTTCTTGACCTTAGCAACTTTAAGATGTGTGGACTTCAACTTCCAGAATTCCCTAGTCAGCATTCTGAGAACTGAAGTTTACACGTTGAAGTCCACATGTTGAAGTCTTGTTGAAGTCCTGAACTAGAAGGAGTCTAAGATGTGGCTTTATTACTTTACATTGTCCCCAGACAATGTATTCTAACAAGGCAGATTAACTAGGTGAATAAGCATCAAAATTCATTGTTGAAATGAATGGTTTGCAGTGTGACTAAAAACTTAGAAATAGAAAAGAAAAAGAAGAAAGAATTGGCTGGAACAAATGTGTCAAAGTGTCAAACTCGCATTATCATGGTGGCGTCACATGACATATCATGACTTTTTTCCCCTTTGCTAAACTGGGCATAGGCGTGGCCAGTGCATCTGGCTTCTTGGGTCACGAGTTTGACAGCCCTGGGCTAGAAGGTTAAGAAGCTTGGAGAGATGCACATCAAAAACAAACTCCCCTTTCTTTCTCTTGCCTTGTCAAACACTCATCATTATTTTGGAGGATGAGACAGGAAAAGTGGGACAGGTTTAACACAATAAAAACCTCAGAGAGCTGAAAACAAATTTTATTTTAAGAAAGTGTAAAGGAGCTTTGAGGCAGGTGGAATTCCTACTTTTCAGGATCATCCATTGCAAAACTGTAATTCTCCTCTTTTGCTTTTGAGATGGTTTGATTGATTTCTGCCATACGGGGTGATATGACAATGATGACACCCTTTCCCTCATTGCACATTTTCAGTATTGTAGTTACACACGTTGTAACTAGCAGATGCAATTGGATCAGTGCAATCGGTAGAAAAGAGGAAATCATGCTAGCTATATCCTCGTGGAAGGAATGTAGTGCTAATTTGGCAGTCTCTTCTACTGGAGAAATTACAATTCATCACCTAGGAATCTATCTAAGCTATGAGTAAGAGGACCAACATGTGTGGTTGCATGTAACGAGGCAATCAGCCAGAGCCATGTGCCAAATTGAGTCTCCAGTAAGTAATTGAATACCATTGTGTACAAATCAAATGCTATATTGCATGAGAATGTATTTTAAATCTTAATATATTCATCTCCCAGCTAATCATCTTTCTCACATCTTTCTTCTTTTAACTTGCCGGTTCTCTTTTTTCCATCTTTTTTCCACTATCCGTCTAATAGTCTGTAGAGATTCTCAGTCATCCAGGTCATGGTAGTCCCAAAGGTGCCTTTTTTTTCAGGAGGCAACTGGACTTTCTTGTTTTTTTTCTTTTGAAGACATTTCACTTCTCATCCAAGAAGCTTCTTCAGCTCTGCACAGGATAGTGGGGAATGGAATCCTGTCAGAGCTGAAGAAGTTTCTTGGATGAGAAGTGAAACATCTTCAAAAGAAAAAACCAGAAAGTCCAGCTGCCTCCTGAAAAAGCACCTTTGGAACATCCCTCCAATAATTCCATAGACAGATCCTACAAACATTTCTTTGCAGAATGCAGTCCTCTTTTCTGTATAGCTAATGCAGTTCCAGTCTTTGGGACAAATCAATTTCAAAAAAATGGCTCTGGAGATTTATTTATTTATTCATTCATTCATTTTCTATGGAAATGTGTAAATGACCATAGCTCTGGGGACCAACACATAAAATATACAATTAAAAAAATTCTATCAGTCCACCCAGAATCACTTGACAGTGAGATGGATGGCATATAATTTTAATAAATATATAAATCCCTACAAAAGTCAGAATATGATAAATTATACCAACCATTATGATCCAGTGGCCTAAATAGTAATTTTTACTTTGTCGTTCTATGAATAGCCAAACTGAGTGATGAAATTTCTTTCAAGATTTTTGTTTGTTATATTTTCACACACTTGCATTAATTCTCCTATCAAATTAGCACTACATCTCCATTACATAATATAACAGAACAACAGAGTTGAAAGGGACCTTGGAGGTCTTCTAGTCCAACCCCTTGCTCAGGCAGGAAATCCTATACCTGTGATGGTGGAACCACAGGTGGAATGCAGAGCCATTTGTGCAGGCATGTGAGCCCCAGGCAAACTTCTCTGCGCATGCGCATGGCTCCCAGCTGATTTTCAGGCCTTTTTTGGCCTTCCAGAGGCTGGAGGGAAGCCTCTGCAGTCTTTGTAGGCTGAAAAAGAGGCCCGTTTCATCACTTCCTGTATTTCCAGAAATACTGGAAGTGACTAAAAGGGGCCATTTTTCAGCCTACAAAGGCTGGAGAGACTTCCCTCCAGCCTCTGGAAGGCCAAAAATTGCCCCAAAAGCAGCTGGGATGCACGTACATGTGTAATGCAAGGAAAGGGGCAGGGGGGAGGATCGCACGTGCATTCACAAGGGGCATGGAGGGCCCACGCACATTGCCTTTTGGGTGCTAGCATGTGAGTGAGCACAGGCAAGCACACATGCAATTTCAGCACAGGAGCCCAAAAAGGTTAGCTACCACTGCCCTATACCATTTCAGATAAATGGTGTCCAATCTCTTCTTGACAACCTCCAGCGTTGGACCATTCACAACTTCTGGAGGCAAGTCATTACATTGATTAATTGTTCTAACTGTCAGGAAATGTCTCCTTAGTTCTAGTTCTCCTTGATTAATTTCCATCCATTGCTTCTTGTTCAGCCTTCAGATGCTTTGGATTCTTTCTGGCCCTACATTGAAGAAAGCTTCTGTAAACCTTATGTAAAGTACAACTGAGAAAGGGCATCACTCTTTCCAATCTTCTTTCTTCATGCCCAAAGACTGGGCACCATGCATAGTGTGGGAAGTTTACAAATTACAAACCTCAGGAAGGGAGGGGAAGATATTTACTTTACTTGGAAGAGTTCAGGATTCAAATTGTGGCATTCCTCACAAGGAACATTGGTAATATTGTGGAATGTTCGATTGCTTTTGAATGATAATGGAGAAAAGTGCTTGTGAGGGTTGTGTGGTATCTATGCTGTTCAAGGCTCATGTAGATGACAAAATTGGATATTGTAAAAAGAACCTATGACACACTGAGCTTGGCTGGGCCTGGTACATTTCATTCATGCATTTTAAATTGCGGTCTGTGGAGATTCTCAGTCATCCAGGTCATAGTTTTCTCAGGCACTTTTCCAAAGGGCAACTGGACTGTTTTTTGGAGGAGGATGAAGAGGAAGAAGAAGACAATGAAAGAGAAAGTAGAAAGATGATAATGAAAAAAGAAGAAAGAAGATGAAAGACAAAAGATGGAAGATGGAAGAAGGAGGAAGAAGAAAGAGGAAGAAGAAAGAAGAAGGAAGAGGATGGAAGACAGAAAAACAGAAGACAGAAGACGGAAGAAGAAGGAGAAGAAGGAGAGGAGGAGGAGGAGGAAGAAAAAAAAGGAGAAGGAGAAATAGTAGTTTTGCTTCTCATTACATTCTCATTAAATTGTAGTGTTTTAAAGGAATTTGGCTTCTGGTGACTTATGGTTCCATGCCTGTGTTTTAAGGGTCGATGTAAAATCAAGCAGAAAGAGTAGCCCCATCCCTCTTTTGTCTCCAAAGATCCTAACAGTGGCTATTTTTGTGTAACTAATTGAGAAAGATTGATTGTTAGTTAATTACACTAATGAACTCAACTGACATAGACATAGACCAAAAGTCTCAGCAGTCTACTAAATGGCCATTAAGTATAAGATCCCCGTGTCTCCTTCTGCTGGTTACCGCTTTCTGTTGGATGAGAGGGCATACAAAACATCCATTCTAAAGGTTAAATGACATTGGGAATTACTCATTTGCTGCTTACCTTTCTTCACCTCCTTTCCAGATGTCTCTTAGCTCAGCAGGACATGGACATTTGGATGTAAGCGCCACTTGAAAGGTCTCCAGGACTCAGGACTTTCATCTGGCAAATAGAAACATGTAGTACACATCCAGCATAATTCATAGAATTGAATTCACCAAATGAATTCCTTGGGGAGGGGAGATGTGCAATGTGAAGATGGTGAAATTAAGGGTAGACTTGAAAATAAGGTACACCTTCTTTTGGTTTCAAAAATTTTCAACCAAATATAACAACAATGATATAACATGTTTGTTTTGGAGATCTCCACCCAGAGTTTAAGACTACACTTTGCATGACCATGAAAAAAGGCATCTTAGATCAATAAAGGAGAATATCTGTAGCTCAGGGCTGAAATGAAGGATCCTTGGTGCTCTCTGAGCTTGGTTATTCTCCTGAATATGTTTCATTACCCAAACTAAGTAACATCATCAGTGTTAGCATTGCTGATGTTACTTTATTTGGGTAATGAAACGTCTGCAAGAAAACAACCAAACTCAGAGAGCACCAGGGCCATCTTAGATCCTCATTGAGGGACACAATTATCCCAGTGCAGTTACTGTAGTTGTAAGTCATCCTTTGAACAATGTTGGCAGCAGTGTTGCTTCAGGATAAGGCTTTGTAAAAGAGATGTATTAAATATTAGAAAAATATTTAAAATGCCTGTTATGAATTGGGAGTTCATATATAAGGATAATTTGGGACTATTGCTTGGCTCCCTCCCTCTCCTGTATAGCAGCATCCCTGTCCCAGTTACCTAACTATGGAGCCAAAAAGGTAGTGGCATTTCCTAGAATTATTGTTCTGGAGTACTTCAACCTCCTTCTCTGGGCCTGGAGTCAAAGATTGCTTAGGAGCTCACTGTAACCATGGCAACTGTGGCCTACCCAACTAATTGTATGACAGTGGTGGTCACATTAGATCTACTTTTGTCTCAGAGAGTGGCAATGTGATCTCAGATTGGAGGGTGCTATTATTAATCCCTTGTCATAGACGGACTACTTCTTGACCTTGAAGTTCTCTGCCTTCGGCTTTGGTCTATTGCTGGGGTGTCGAACTCGCATCATCACAGCAGTGTCACATAACATATTGTGACTTTTTTCCCCTTTGCTAAACTGAGTATGGACATGGCCAGCGTGTGATGCACCTGGGCCGCAGGTTTGATAGCCCTGGTCTATTGAGTCTATTGAGTGGTGTGGCCCAGAACATAGTTGAATAATAAAAAGTCTGCAACAAAACAACCAAGCTCAGAATGCACCACAAACCTCACAGTTCAACCCTGAGCTATACATATTCTCTTCTGTTAGTTACTATTGTATTTTTTTGTGGCCAACCATGTTTTCAGGTCACCTGGGCCAGGGGTGGGATTTTTTTAACAATCAGTTCTGTGGGTGTCGTTTAGTTGGTGGGTGTGGCTTGATGATCATGTTATTGGCTGGCCATGGCCAAATCAATATCACTCATATCGAGGCACGCATCTCCTTGCCTGGCCTCTCATGACTGTGGGGATTCTGCAACAGTCGTAAGTGTGAAAATGGTCATAAGTCACTTTTTTCAGTGCCATTGTAACTTTGAATGGTCACTCCACACAAGCAAAGTATCAGCAAAGGAGGGAAAAAAAAAACTTCAGAGAAGTTCCTGAAACAGGAAGTCTAGTCCTGCCAAGAATGTAATAAGGGTTAATAGAGAGGCAGGCAACACCAGAATGTTTCCTTCCTGCTTTCCTTACAGGATTAGACCAATAATTTCTTCTAACAACTGGTTCTCCAAAGTGCTTCGAACGTTAACAACCGATTCTAGTGAATAGGTGCGAACTGGTAGAATCGCACCCCTGACCTGGGCTCAAAGTTAAAGAGAAAGTGAGGTGAAGTTACAATGCAGTTTTTATGGCAAGTCAAAACAGGTGACTGTGATTTCTAGTGCTTTTAACTAAAAGACAAAAAGCAATGATGTCAGAAATAAGAAAAAGAAGAGAAATCCTTAAGCTCAAGAAGAGTTGAGATCAACTAAAATTGATTCAGTTTAACCTTTCATTTTATCCTAGTCCCATAAATCTGTCATAAAATGAAATGAAATACACCCCCCCCCAGCAATCTGCTCCTTTTAAAGAACAGAAAAATAATTTACATTTGAAAAGATCTCACTGCACCAGCCAAAACACTGAGATCACAATGCAAATTCAACAATGCAAACTCAGCAATACAGCACAGGAACTGTTCATACGTTTAGGGAGTTCTCATCACTTTTTGATCACAAGAAATGCTGGGAATTGTAATCCCAAGGTATCTGCAGGGCACCGGGCTGAAGAAAAGTAGTGTAGCATTTTTCAGGTATATGAGAAAAAATAACTTAAGACAACCTAGTGTAAATGGCAGGTTTTAGCCTCATCGTGCCCATGGCACACACTGAAACAATGATATTTGCAAACTCTAAGGAAATATTGATCTTTTGGAAATATTACTGTGAGACTGAGAAATTTTGTATTTCCTGTTGGATGATTACAAGACTAGAGGCTTTGTGCGTTTTTTTGTCTGTGAGACTGGAGATTTGGAATGTTTCCTGCCATGGTCAGGTGTTGGAGCTTTCTCATTTGTTCATGGGAAATAGGGAGAGAAGGCTTGGGTAAGATTCAAATCAATTAAAAAGTATAATTCTGCAAATAAAAGCAGATAATACCCATAAAACAATAGGAAAGCCAAAAAAATGGTATACAGTTGTCCATAGTTTCAAACGTTAGTCCTAGACTTTCTATATCAAAATGGATTTGTCCCATGCCTGGTGACAGGTTATATTCATTCCTCTCTAAAAGTAAAAAAAATACAAAACAAGAACAGGACTTTGATGCTGTAATGGGATGCTTGGAAAAGGAGGAGGATGTTTATCTGCTTGTTCTAGTCCTGAGCTGAAGTGTTGTCTTCTTTAATAATACCATGAACAACAGTTGTTAAGAAATTACACAATTTGGAGGAGAAGACTCCAGTTCTTTGAAAGCTCTGCAAAACTGTTGCTTTCCTTCTAACACCCTCCCAGAAAATGCCTGTGGTGCCTGTCATCCAGTTTGACTTTGAAAGAAACTCTACTGAATAGTATTCCCTAATATCAAAGACAAGAGACAATGCTGTCTCAATTTCTTCTCACCAATCTCTCCTTCCAGAGTTGAATGTTTGTGTCAGCCTATCTCAATGAGCAAAGGAGATTGTGGAAAGTATTTCATTGTTGTTTGAATAATGATCTTGGTATGGCCTATTGATATCAATTGGTGATTCCTTTCCAAGGATTGTCAATTCCCTGCAAAACTTCTCTCTGGTGAGGAAATTACTGGAGTACAGTCCTCTTTTCTGGAAACAAAAGTAGTAACAAGTATTTTCAAGAAGCTTCTTGAAGGTTAAATCCATAAATTCTGTCTTTTGTGTACTCTTCTCTTATTCAACATTCTCTGGAAAGTTCATTCTATTCTAAATTGTGTCATCATGACTTATGCCACTGGAGCAGCCAAACCACAGTCCACCATTGAGCTATGTCCTCCAGACCATCTCTGATAAGATACTGTATTGAAAGGAATCCTGACTGTCCATCAAATTAGATTAGCAATGGGCTAAATTACCAGAGACAAAACCATTAGTAGTTCTGTTTTGCCATGACAATTATTTGTTGAACACCATCTGAAAATGGCTCTGCTCTTTTTTCTTATCTTGCTATTGTTGCATTTCTAAGGTTAGTCAAAATATCTGCCATCTTAGGGGCTTTTTAGATAATTCTCAGCCATAAATGCTAGCCTTAACTTGAAGAACTTTTTAAACAATCAGCAATTAAGGAATAGCTAAATTGCCAGCACACTTAATTTTATTTTTCCATATGTACTGGTCTGGTTTGGCAGATTTCTTTTTTACAATCCCTGCATTCAACACCAATTTTTTACTTTGGCTGAATTACTGTCTAGCATCCAAACATTATCCCCCCTTTGTTATTAATCTTTGTAATGCTTGGAGAACTCCTTTTGTTTTCCTCTCCAGCAATTTCATAACTTTTTCACAAAAGATCTAATTTTCTCTCTCTTTTAACTTCCTTCATTACTTTTGCCTTCAACCTTTCCAATTAGATTTTAAATCCCACGTTGTTATGAAGCCAATAACATTTTTTTTGTGAGGAAAAGAGATGGCAGCCATCTTGTACTTCATAAGGTAAAAAACCCCATTTTCTTAATCTTTATTTTTGATTTTTTTACTGATCTTCCACATATGCTTTTGGTCTCTGAAATAGAGCACAGAATAGCACTGAGCAAAAGTTATAATTAGCAATCCCTCATGCTGTAATTATGATGTTAGAATCTCTGAAGAGACATATAAGCTTCTACTATCCCTTTAACAGAACAATTTAATGATTCTCTTTTTTTTAAAGGGAAGGGGGGGTCTTTGATAATATTATCAATAAATTCTATTAAGTAAAATACTCCGAAAAGGACGCTTAAGTAATAATGTGGGGATTACAGTAATGATCACATTTACCATCAGGAGAAGCTTGACAAAAGCTATGGTTGGCTTCAGAATGCCTAGCTCCCCTCATGAACATGATTTAAGTATTTGTTCTTCAAGGACTAAATGTTTATTTTAAAACCTTTTATTACATCATAAATTAAGGGACTGGGATTGTGATAGAAACAATATTAAACCAATGGGCTTTTATCCAATGGGCTACAACTGGTTTAACAACCGGTTTGGTGAAAGCGTGCTTTGCGCGTGCATGTGGGCTTTGTGCATGCACGCAGCATTAAAAATCTGCCTATTTTAAACTTAAAAACTTGCCTTTTGTGTCAGCACTGGTGAGTAAAACAGCTGAGGCACGGCAATCTGCTTTGCCACACGAATCAGCTGAGCTAAAAAAATAGGGAAATATATGACAGGAAAGGGCAGGGGTAGGTGGGTGGGGCCAACTGCTGACCGGAACTATCTGTTCACTAACTAGAACTGCTGTGAACCAGGAGCAGCCCACCATTGCTTTTATCTAGGAATAAAATGAAGAGATGGGTATACAAAGGTTGGCTGGACAGCTGTCTACCTGACTTTGAAGATGGAAGAAGGAAAATTTGTGCCAAAGAGATGATTTTCCTCCCCCCTTCATTTTCTTTCAATCAGCTTTGTCACATCTGCAACCTTTTAATGTTTTTACAAAATCCTAAGGGAAGATATTAGATGTGAATTCCCCTGATTCCACTTTTTTGTGGAGGAGAAGGAGGAAAAGTATTACAGCTAAAGGGAATGTGAGGTTTTGATGAATGCGGCAAGCCCAAAACCCTTCCCTCCATAACCAGCAAAGAGAAAGAAAGAAAAGAAATATATAATAAGGCTAAATAAAATGGCTACGCATATGTTAATTTAAGGCTTGACAGTGGATTTATTCCCTTCTGTCATTTCTGAACTCATCTACTTCCATGCAGAACTTCAGAGAAATCATGAACACAATTTATTTTCCCATGAATTTGATGGAGAAGTTTTAAAAGCCATTATGAAAAGCTGGCTTTAGAAAGGATGGAGTTCAGACTTTGCCAAGTAATTATATAATCAATCTATATCTCTGTCCTATTCTCCACCTAGGTAAATGTGTGCATGATAAAAATGTATATATGATAAAATGCTCACCATGTGTTAATAAACATGATCCATGGCTAAGTGACTGCTAGTTTTTCCCTTGCCTGGTTCACTTCGTTCCTTATATTCTTTCTCTCTCCCCCCAGTCTTGACATTGTGGTGACCCCTTTCTTCATTGTATTTGTCGGCTCCATTCCCAGTTGCTTTCCAACTTCCTTTTGGAGGGAAAGATCTTGTCCTTTTTGCACCAAGATTTTTCCCATTGTAGGTACTCCTTGATTTACAACAGTTCTTTGAGTGACCATTTGAAATTGCAAGGGCAGTGGAAAAAATGACTTATGATGTGTAGTTTGTTCACACTTCCAACCATTGTAGCATGGTCCCATGGTCACATAATCAAAATTCGAACACTTGACAACTGGCATGTATTTATGATGGTTGCAGTGTCCCGGGGTCATATAAATGACCTTTCATAAGCTGATCACAAGCAAATTCAATGGGGAATCCAGATTCACATAACAACCATGTTACTAACTGAACAACTGCAGCAATTAATTTAACGATGGTGACAAGACAGATTGTAAAACTGCCCAAAACTCGCTTAACAAATGTCTTGCTTAGAAATAGATATTTTGGGCTCAGTTGTGGCTGTAAGTCAAGGACTATCTTTACAATGGGAACATTCAAACTTATCCTGATAAAGTAGTTACAAAAAGTTCTTGACATTGGATTGTAGTGATCTTAAATGCTCATAAATTTTCCGTGGAACTTAGCAATCCGACTTTTCTCATTTGCATCTTGAAGGGTTTCCTTGAATGAGTTTCTGAACCTGCCCTTTGAAATACAAAGTCTTTTCATTTTGCTAATTAATTTGACTGAATGAAGAAGGCACAGGTTTCAGGTTTGCTTCTTGAATGTTTTACTTCTTTTATTAAAGAAGCAAATTAAAAATTCAATAAGACAGACCTCTTGATTCATGTTTTTTCTTTGGATCATATAAATATGAGAGACGAGAAGTCCTTTGTGTAGATCATTCAAAGTGTGGACTGAATTTTTTGGCCCATTCTTTCAACTTTAGGAGAGGTCAAGGATGAAGTATAGGAGCAGGATGTCCCTCCCCCAGTGTAAAATGTTCTCTTCTAATCCTTAGAATCAACTGGACCACAACTCTAAACAGATCAAAGATGTACTGCCAAAATCTCAGCCAATGAAGCATTTGTTGCAAAGATGGGTTCCTTACTTTTGAGTTAAATTCACGCAAGTGCTTCCATAAGATTGGGGAAATAATTGGCAATTTCTGATACTTCCCTGAATGATTATTACAAATGAAAGAAGTCCCTTTTGAGTACATCCAAGAATTAATAAAAAGTCACAAGCTTTTGCTTCAGGCCCACGATGGAGAGGCCCACCCATGATTCAAGGGGTCTTCAAATCCCTTCCAAAATTTGTAGCTGGGCTCTGAACGAAATATTTGTTAAACAAGATTTAGTTAATTTAATCTGAATTAAATTTTGACTGAATGAAAGTGAAAACACTTTTCGACCTGAACATGTTAAAACTTCTGATGCTGAACACTGCCCAACACAAATGCACAAACTGTGATTTTCTTTCTGATTTTCTGCTGTATGCTCTGCATGAAGTTATGGGGATTGAAAGTAATAAAGCCAGGTTTTTTGCTCACTTACACAGCCATATCATTAGCCATATGCAGGTCTTCGTTCTCTATTGCTTACAGAAAGAGCCTATATGCAGTCCTTTCCTTTCCTTCCTTTCTCTCCTCTCCTCTCTTCTCCTGCCTCCTTCCTTCCTTTCTCCCCTCCCTTCCTCCTTCCCTTCTTCCTTCCTTCCTTCCTTCCTTCCTTCCTTCCTTCCTTCCTTCCTTCCTTCCTTCCTTCCTTCCTTTCCCTTCCTTCCTTCCTTCCTTCCTTCCTTCATGATTTTGACTGTCTTTTCTGTTTCAGGAAAGCTGAGTGATTCTTATTCTCTTTTACCAAACAATATTTGTAGGGCAGAATTTTTTTACTCTTTTGGCAAAGCTAGACATTCTTGGTTTGCGGCGTGCATAAGTGCCTTTTCAAAAGTGGGCCAAAACAATGGCACAGGAACAACATAGGTGCCTGATTGTTTCACGCTTGAATGGAAAGCAACATTAGAAAGAAGTCGCTTGTTTTCCTTGCTTCACAGAGACTTGCCATTGGCACATGACATATGCTTTACTTGCACTAATTCTCATTTGCTGTTTTGTCTTATGTCTTCAATCCTGTATTTTTATCCCATAAAGCAAAGGAAGAGAGGGAAATCACTTCCAGAGGACGTCAATGCTCTTGCTGTTCTCTCCCTGGTTCTATTACATGAACCAGTAGGGAGAACTTCCGTTTGTTGATGTATGTTCTGTTCATAACTTGCAAACTCTTGTGACATGCGCACAGCCTGGGACCTCTGCAATCAATTTCCTGCTGTTTTTATGTGATAGATTACATGATATAAAAAAACAAACAAGCGACAAAACAAAGAGCCACCAAAAAAAGGCCATACAAAACCATTTCTGTTGTTTAAATGAAGAAATGCATTTTATTATCATTTCATTTATTTGATTTGTCAAATTGCTTACAAGGATAATAGGTATAAGTATATTACATAGTTTATGAATACATGAAAGGGTACATATAAGAAAAATTAAAAAGAAACATAGGAATGAGGGAATGGTTAGGCACATTGTGTGCTTATGCTTTCCCCTTACAGACCTCTTAGGAAGGGTGGTGGAGGTTCAATAGTAGACAGTCTTAGGTTTAAAGGTTTTTGGGTTTTGCGGGAAGAAACTACACTGGCACAAAAGCGAAAAGCACCCAGTCTGAGCGGGATGGCGTGTGATGATCTTCGCCGAAACGTTGCCAAGGTACTCTCAATCTTACAACGGAAAAGAACCCGAACATGCCAAGACTTGTTATACAATTATATAATAATATATATATATAATATATATATATATATATATAAATATAATTAATATTATATATATATAATATACTATATATATACCTTTCAAGACAGACACACATACCAACAAACTCAGAAATACTACAAACAACACCAGAAACAAACTCCTCCACCCTCCACAGCCACGCATGAAAACAAACAGTGCACAACATTCTCAGACAAGATTCCTTCACTGAAGCCGAAACCAATGTCCCTCGAAAAAGGATTCAACTTTGCTGTTGTCCCAAAACACATTCCCCACAGAAACCATCATATGCGGAGGTGAACCAGCCTGAACCAAAAAAACCAACCCTGATGATGCTAACAGAATCAGACTCCGATATCACCAAACATCCTCTGCACTAGCAAAAACCACCCAAAGCAACTTATCCAAAGAAGAACAAACCGTGCACTACTTAACCTGAAAGAAGACACCACATAATTAATCCTACCAGCAGACAAGGGGCAATGCAACAGTGGTTATGAATACATCTGACTACCAAACCAAGTTAACCAACCTTACTCCAAGACCCACATACAAAACCCCTAAACAAACTGACCCCACCAACCTACCTAGAAAAAACCACCAGATCCAAAATAAAAGCCTCCCATCACGAAGAAATCCAAGCAAAGAATCATACCCAAAGAGAAAAATCATCAGATGCCCTAAGCTGTATGGTCTCCCAAGATACACCAAAGAAGGAACCCCAACTACGACCAATAGTTCAGCTCCATAGGCTCACCTCTACAAAAACTTAGCCAAATTTCTCAGCCCCCAAACAATTTACAGACCTAGTGCAGAATCCAGCAACTTCACAGGTAAGGAACTCATTCCAGTTCATTGCAGATCATAAAGTGAACAAAACTTACAACCCAGGCGACCTACTAGTGCAGCTTCATGTCATATCCCTCTTCACCCAAGTGCCGATTAAAAGAAGCCTACAGCATCCAAAACAAATACAACCCCCCCGAAGTACATCCTAGATCTTACCACACCACTGCCTATCCAATACATACTTCACCTACAATGGTTCAAAAATAGAAACAAATAGAAGGAGCACCCATGGATCACCCCTCTCACCTGTCATCCAACCTCATCATGGAACACTTTGAAACACAAAACTCAGAAAATATGATCACAAACCCAAAACTCTGGCTCAGATACATAGATGACCAAACCTTCATAATTCTGGTCCACACGGGAAAGAAAAAACTTGAACAAAACTTCCTCACACACCTCAAACAGCCTCAACCCCAAAATACAATATTCACTATGGAAACAGAAAGCAACAAATCAAACTCCCTTCTAGATGTCTTAGATGTTACCAAAAAATCCAATGGCTCCCTAGGACACACCATCTACCAGAAGAAACACCATACAAAACCGCTATCTAACATGCCACTCTCACACCACCACCAGCACAGATCAATTCCTAGCCAAGACACTCATCTCCAGAACAAAATGCTTAGGCGTATGAACACACTTAAAAACCGAACTACACACTTCTCACTAATGTACTTACCAGCCAATGGATTCCCAAAAAGAAGGATTAACCACCTAAATCAAAAAGAAACCCCAAACAAAAGCCAAGACAGAGAAGAACAAAGAGAATGGCAAAAGCCCTCCTCCCATATATAAAAGCACTACGGACAAAATCAGCAAAAAGCATCCTCCAAAAACACAACATTAAAACAGCATTCTGCACAAACAGGAAAAATAGTTCCACCATCCTAAGAAACCCTAAAGAACAAAATCGAGTTAGAAAACCAAGGAGTATTACGAAAAGCCTTGCACTGCCTTGCCCCCACCACATACATAGGACAAACTAACAGAAGAATTAGTGCACGCATTGAAGAAAACACAAGAACTCAATCAAAAAAGAAGAACTGACCTCTTTCCCTGGTCCAACACCTCAAAGCCACAGGACATGAAATTGACTTAAAAAATACCAGAACCCACTCGCCAAAACCGAACACTTCAACAAACAGAATAACAGAGAAGCCATAAGAGATAGAAAAACGACCCCACACAGCATGAATAAACGAGATGATACCTCCGCCTACCAACCATTTGGAAACCTTTGCCCTCATTAATAAACGAGCTACGCCTAACATGAAGAATGACACCAGACCCACACCCACAAGTGCCACCACAAGATGCTACCACCACACTTCCATGCAGAAAAAGACTCACACCCACACAAAGAGGAAGACATGACCACGAACCAAGAAGCCATACTGCAGCGCACCACTACCCACTTCAAACCCTCTACCCATACAAGAATGGCAAACTGGACACCCACCATGAAGATGTGGCACGACCACAGAACACGAAGCCAAACACAAGATCACAGCCACAGCTCAATCCCCAGCAACTAAGACTAACCTGACACAGCCAGGCCCCCACCTAAGCAGAACCACACCCCCATCCAATCAGAACCACAGTCAACCCCCCACCAATCAGAAACACAGCAAACCCCCACCAATAAGTCACACCCCCACTAGCAAGTTTAAAAGGAAGAGCAGCTGGCAAGCTCACATTACTCTGAGAAGCCACAGCAGCCTAAGAAACAAGCCTTGAAAGATGATGAATGAGACTTCATCGCAAACGTTGCCTACGAATACTTCCAATTCTACGCGGGAGAAAACCCGAATAACCAAAGCATCCACAAACAAATACTCGCGAAAACCTCAGAAAACAAAATATGCACCTCTTACGGGGAGGAAACCCACCATCTGACCAGGACTTATGAAAACTTGAAGTCCAAAGAGCTTCCATTTTATGTGACCTCACCTTCCATACGAAACTGCCGAGATCCAAAATTTAATCCCCATAAGCTTTCCCAATTGAATTCCACCACCAACACAGCAGCACCAACGCATCTAAAAGACCAGAATTGGCCTTATTAGAATGAACTTCACACAAAAAGATTCTCCTTAGGACCAAATCAACAAAGAACTTCTCACACTTCACCTTCAGACTAAGCAAAACAGATTCACCCCTTACTTGGGGACAAATTCCAAACAACTTGCTGTCTGGAGAGCTGAAACACTGACCACCTTCTAAGGAAGACACCACATACCAACAAACTCAGAAAAACTACAACAACACCAGAAATAACTCCTTCCCTCCTCACAAGCCACACATGAAACCTAACAGTGCACAACATCTCAGACAAGATCCTCACTGAAGCGGAAACCAATGTCCTTTCGCAAAAAAAGATTCAACTGTGCTGTTGCTTCCCAAACACATCCCACAGAAACCATCATATGCCGGAGTTGAAACCAGCCTGACCAAAAACCAACCCTTGATGATGCTACAGAATCTAGACTCAAAATCACCAACATCCTCTTGCACTAAGCAAACCACCCAAAAGCAACTTATCCAAGAAGAACAAACTGCACTACTTAACCTGAAAGAAGACACCAGCATTAATAATCCTACCAGCAGACAAGGGCAATGCAACGTGGTTATGAATACATCTTTGACTACCAAACCAAGTTAACCAACCTACTCCAAGACCCCACATACAAACCCCTAAACACTGACCCCACCACCTTACCTAGAAAAAAACCACCAGATCAAATTAAAAGCCTCCCCCATCAGCGAAAGAAATTCCAGCCAAAGAATTCAACCCAGAGAAAAAATCATCCAGATGCCCTAAGCTGCTATGGTCTCCCCAAGATTACACAAAGAAGGAACCCCACTACAACCAATAGTCAGCTCCATAGGCTTCACTCTACAAAACTTAGCCAAAAATTTCTCGGCCAAACAATTACAGACCTATCAGGAATCCATCAACTCACAGGTAAGGAACTCATTCCCAGTTCATTGAGAATCATAAAAAAACAAAAACTTACAACCCCAGCGACCTACTAGGAGCTTCGATTGTTCATATCCCTCTTTCACCCAATGCCTATAAAAGAAGCCTTGGTGACAGCCGTCCAAAACAAATACAACCCCCCAAGTACATCCTAGAATCTTACCAACCACTGCCTATCCATACATACTTCACCTTACAATGCGTCAAAAAATAGGAAAACAAATAGAAGGAGCACCCATGGGATCCACCTCTCTCACCTGTCATCGCAAACCTCTACATGGAACACTTTGAAACACAAGCTCTAGAAAAATATGATTCACAAACCCAAAACTCTGGCTCAGATACGTAGATGACACCTTCATAATCTTGGCCACACGGGAGAAGAAAAACTGAAACAACTTCCTCACCACACCTCAACACACCTCTGAGGAAGCCACAGAGCTGAAGAAACAGCCTGAAGATGATGAATGAGGACTTCATCGAAACTTGCCTAGATACTTCAATTCTACGCGGGAGAAAACCGAATAACAAAGATCCATATATATATTATATATTTTATATATGGGATCTCTGGTTATTCGGGTTTTCTCCCGCGTTAGAATTGGAAGTATCTAGGCAACGTTTCGCTGAAGTCTCATTCATCATTCTTCAGGCTTGTTTCTTCAAGCTCTGTGCTTCCAGATTTAATGTGAGCTTGCAGCTGTTCTTCCTTTTTAAACTGCTAGTGGGTGTTGGACTTGATTGGGTGGGGTTTTGCTGGTGTCTGATTGGTTGGGGGTTGGCTGTGTTCTGATGGTCTGCGGGCGTGGTGTTCTGCTTAGGTGGCGGGCCTGCTGTGCTCAGGTTAGTCTTAGTTTGCTGGGGGTTTGAGCTGGTGAGCTGTGATCTTGTGTTTGGCTTTCGTGTTCGTGGATCGTGCCACATCTTCATGGGTGGGTTGTCAGTTTGCTTCTTGTATGGGTCAGAGGGGTTTGAAGTGGGTAGTGGTGCAGCTGCAGTATGGCTTCTGGTTCTGGTCGTGTCTCCCTCTTCTGTGTGGGTGTGAGTCTTTTTCTGCGTTGGAAGTGTGGTCGGAGCATGCTTGTGTGGCACTTGTGGGTTGTGGGTCTTGGTGTCATTCTTCATGTTTAGTTACTCGTTTAATTAATGAGGGCAGGTTTCCAAATGGGTTGCGTAGGCGGGATGGTATCATCTCGTTTATTCATGCTTGTGGGCGTTTTTTCTATCTCTAGGCTATCTTCTGATTATTTCTTGTTGTTGAAGTGTTCGGTTTTGGCGATGGTTCTTTGGTATTTTTAAAGTCAAGTTTCATGTCCTGTGGCTTTGAAGGGTGTTGGACCAGGGAAAGGCTCAGTTCTTCTTTTCTGATGAGTTTTTGTGTGTTCTTCAATGCGTGCTACTAATTCTTCTGTTAGTTTGTTCCTATTTTATGTAGTGGGGCAGGCAGACGTGCAAGGCGATTTTCGTATACTCCTTTGGTTTTCGTTAAACTCGATTTGTCTTTGGGTTCTTAGGATTGCGTGGATATTTTTCTGTTTGTGCAGAATGCTGTTTAATTGTTGCTGTTTTTGGGAGGATCTTGCTGATTTTGTCTGTAGTGCCTTTTATATATGGGGAGGAGGGGCTTTGCCATTCTCTTGTTCTCTGTCTTGGCTTTTGGTTTGGGGTTTCTTTTTGGATTAGCGTGGGTAATCTTCTTTTTGGCGGAAATCCCATTTGGCTGTTAAGTACATTAGTGAGAGTGTGTAGTTTCGGTTTTTTAATGTGTTGTTCATCGGCTAAGCATTTGTTCTGGAGATGAGTGTCTTGCTACGGGAATTGATTCTGTCTGGGTGGTGGTGTGTTTTTTCTGAGAGTGCATGCAGAGATAGCGGTTTGTATGTGTTTTCCTTCTGTAGATGGTGTGTCCTAGGGAGCCATTTGGATTTTTTGATTACTAAAAGACATCTAGAAGGGAAGTTATTGGTGGCTTCTGTTTCCATTAGTGAATTTATTATTTTGTGGTGTAGGCTGTTGGAGGTGTGTTGAGGGAGTTGTTCAGTTTTCTTTCCCATGTGGCCAGATTACTGAAAGGCTGTCACTCTCGTATCGATTCTGAGCCAGAGTTTGGGTTTGGATCATATTTTCAGAGCTTGTGTTTCAAAGTGTTCCATGTAGAGGTTTGCCCGATGCACAGGTGAGAGGGGTATTCCCATGGGTGCTCCTTTCTATTTGTTTTGTATTTTTGAACCATTGTATGTGAAAGTATGTATTTGGATTGGCAGTGGTTGCGTAAAGATCTAGGATGTACTCTGGGGGCGGGTTGTATTTGTTTTGGATGGCTGTCAGGCTTCTTTTATAGGCACTTGGGTGAAGCAGGGATATGACATCGAAGCTCACTAGTAGGTCGCTGGGTTGTAAGTTTTGTTTCTTTATGTCTCAATAACTGGAATGAGTTCCTTACCTGTGAGTTGATGGATTCTTGCATAGTCTGTAATTGATTTGGCCGAGGAAAATTTGGCTAAGTTTTGTTAGAGGTGGAGGCTATGGAGCTGACTATTGGTCGTAGTTGGGGTTCCTTCTTTGTGATCTTGGGGAGACCATGACAGCTTAGGGGCATCCTGGATGATTTTTCTCTGGGTTTATGATTCTTTGCTGGATTTCTTCGCTGATGGGGAGGCATTTTATTTGGATCTGTGTGGTTTTTTCTAGGTAGGTGTGGGGGTCAGTTGTTTAGGGGTTTGTATGTGGGGTCTTGGAGTTAGGTTGGTTAACTTGGTTCTGGTAGTCAGATGATTCATAACCACTGTGCACTTGCCCCTTGTCTGCTGTAGGATATATATGCTGGTGTCTTCTTTCAGGTTAAGTTAAGTGCAAAGTTTGGTTCTTCCTTTGGCATAAGTTGCTTGGGTGGGCTTGCTAGTGGCAGAGGTGTTTGTGATTCGAGTCTGATTCTGTTAGGCATCATTCAGCGGTTGTTTTGGTCAGCTGGTTTCAACTCCCGCCAATTGATGGTTTCTGTGGGGATTGTGTTTGGAGCAACAGCAAAGTTTGAATCCTTTCGATTAAGGACATTGGTTTTTCGGCTTCAGTGAGGATCTTGTCTTGAGATGTTGTGGCAGCTGTTTGTTTCATGTGTGGCTGTAGGCGTGAGGAGTTTGTTATCTTGGTGTTGTTGTGAGTTTTCTGAGTTTGTGGTATGTAGTGTCGCTGGAAGGTAGGTCTGTGTTTCAGCCTCTCCAGACAGCAAGTTGTTTGGATTTGTCCCCAAAGTTAAGGGGAATCTTGCTTGCTTAGTCTGAGGTGAGTGCTGTGAGAAGTTCTTTGCTGATTTGGTCTAGGCAGGAATCTTTTTGTGTGAAGTTCATTTCTAATAAGGGCCAAATTCTGTTTTTTAGGAGCGTTTGGTGCGCTTGCTGTGTTGGTGTGAATTTCAATTGGAAGCTTATGGGGATTAAAAATTTTGATCTCCGCGCAGTTTCGTAGGAAGGTATGTCAACATAAAATGGAAGCTCTTTGGACTTTCAAGTTTTCATAAGTCCTGGTTCAAGATGTGGGTTCCTCCCCGTAGAGGTGCAATATTTGTTTTCTGAGTTTTTTTCGCGAGTATTTGTATGTGGATCTCTGGTTATTCGGGTTTTCTGCCCGCGTAGAATTGGAAGTATCTAGGGCAACGTTTCGATGAAGTCTCATTCATCATCTCAGGCTTTGTTTCTTCAGCTCTGTGCTTCTCAGAGTAATGTGAGCTTGCAGCTGCTTCTTCCTTTGAACTGCTAGTGGGGGTGTGACTTGAGTTTGGCGTGGGGGTTTGGCTGTGTTCTGATTGGTAGGGGTTGGCTGTGTCTGATTGGCTGGGGGTGTGTTCTAGCTTAAGGTGGGCCTGGCTGTGCTCAAGGTGAGCACAGCCAGGCCCCCACCTAAGGCAGAACCACACCCCAGCCAATCAGAACACAGCCAACCCCACCTTAGCAATCAGAACACAGCCCAAAACCCCCACCCAATCAAGTCACACCCCACTAGCAGTTAAAAGGAAGAAGCATCTGAAGCCTCACATTTTACTCTGAAGAAGAGAACCACAGAGGCTGAAGAAACAAGCCTGAGATGATGAATGAGACTTCATTCGAAACGTTTGCCTAGATACTCCAATTTCTACCGCGGGCAGAAAACTCCGAATAACAGAGATCCACATACAAATACTCGCGAAAACCTCAGAAAACACACCATATTATATTATATATATATATATATATATTATTTATATATATATAAAATACAAGCAAAAATTGAAGGAGCCCCTATGGATCACCACTGTCACCCTCATTGCAAACCCTGTTCATGGAAGAATTCGAAATCCAGAAGCCCTGCTAATGCCACACCAAACCCAAAAAACTATGGCCTAAGATACCATCGCATGACACATTTGTGATTTGGCCCCATGGAAAAGAAAACCTAAACAATTTCCTAAACACACCTAAACAACACAACCCCAAAAATCAAGTCACCATGGGAACGGAAATAAAACAAACAACTACCATTCCTAGATGTACTAATCTACAAAATGAACAGCGATGGCACACTGGGAAACACCATATTACCAAAAGAAAAACACACACCAAACCGCTACCTCAACGCCCCCAATCCCACCACCCAACCCAGCACAGATAAATTCTGTGGCGAAGACACTAATTACCAGACCAAACGCCTGGCAGATAAGACACATATAAAGGACTGAACTATGCACCTGGACTGAAGTACTGACAGCCAATGGCTTCCAACAAAAACAAAATCACCAGCTTGATCCACAAAAACACACCAAGACATAACAGAGACCGAAAGAAAAGACCAACAGACCTATGGAACAGCTGTCTTGCCCTACATAAGAGTACTAACAGATAAAATCAGTAAGATACTACACAGGCATCACATCAATGACTGCCTTCAAACAAGACAAAAAAATAAGCAGCCATTCCTGAGAGAAACCCCAAAGGACAAAATTGACCTGGAAAACCAAGGCATATACGAATTCCCTGTACATCATGCGGCCACATACATTGGACAGAACCAATAGAAGAATAAGTACCCGCCCTAGCATGAACACAAAAATGCAGTAAAAAAAGCTGGGAAACACACCTTCCTCACTAGTCCAAACACATGAAAACCACAGGTCACAACATCAACTTCAATGCACCAAAACCCTAGCCACTATAGAAAAACCCCAGCCACAGAATCATTCAGAGAAGCCATAGAGATTGAAAAAAGGGACCTGACAGCATGAATAGAAGAGATTGATTCAGCAGACTGTTCAATCATTTTGGAAAGCCTGCACTCTGCAAATTAGAAAGATCTCCCACACCACAAAACAGACAAACACCTGAGCACAGACAGGACTCCCTCTGCATGCCTTCAAAACTCAAACACCCCCCCACCAGGCACCCAGGTGAAACCCAGCTTGCTGATGAAGAGCAGCCGTCCTTTCACACGAAGCCAAGCTGCATTGAAAGCCTCCAACACAAGAAACAGAGTGCTGCCACGCCAATCAAGCCACAAAACAGACAGAAGAAACCAGAAACACCAATCAATCAAAACTCCAAGTCCAATGAACAGGAGACCCAGCGTTAATAGCCAATCAGGAATTAGACCAGCCTCCAAATTTGAAAACGAGGAACTGTGGAGACACACATTCCATACAGAAGCCTATGATGGCAGATGAGATCTGCTGAAACGTTGCTACATACTTTAAGAGAATTACAATGGAGCTACAACTTTAAGAGAACTACAATGACGTGCGGATAATACGCCGAAGGAAGCCTAAACAGCACAATATATATTTATATATATATATATATATATATAATTATATATATTATATATATAATATATATAATATATATATAATATATATATATATATATATATATATATTTAGATATATATTTAGATATATATTAGAATAGATAGATAGATAGATAGATAGATAGGATAAGATAGATAGATAGATATGTAAATTATGTTAGTTATTCAGCTTTGTTCAGGTATTGTCCCACGGTTCATTAACAGTTGCTGCTTTACAGTTGTGCTTGTTACAGTTGTAGCAAACGGTTTTAGCATAGTCTCATTCTGCCATCATCAGGCTTCTATATTGTGGTTCGTCTGGACGAACTGCATTGTGGTATATTCTGTATTGAGTTTGCCTGATTGATTGGCAGATGAAGATTTCTGCAAAACATTGGCTACACACTTTAAAAGCACAAACTAAATGACGGAGGAAAATACTTGAACAAAGCTGAATACCATATATGCAAGTACCTGCGGAAAACTTAAGAAATGTGGTGTGTGTGTGGTGTGGATGATGTGTGTGTGTTAGATAAATGTCTTGCAGAGCATAAATTCTCCCATCCTCTATTAACATAAAGAAACAAATACTGACTAACTGATGATAATTTAATTTGGTGTGAACTCTTCTTTTTGGGATTGTTGGAATTGGATGAATAAGAAATAGAAAATTGCTTTTAAATACCTCAAGAAACACAGATCCTAACGATCGATTGGAAGCTGCAATCTGCACTTAATAACATATTTCGTAGAGGGGACTCTATCTAGCTTCCCAAAGGACAAATAGTTTACCCTATTTTTCAAAAATTCTGATTTCCTTGAATATCATAATTATATCTGAATCTGAACCATAACCTAGAAAACAAGATGTGCTTTTTGAAAGAACACCCCATCAAACTGGGGGCTAACTCCAAGAGTAACTGTTGTGATTTTTCCCTTACTTAATGGTACATTAGGGAGAGTTAAGTTTCACTTAGATGCACTATAATGGTTCATCTTTTCCCTTCCCTGCACATGTAATAAAATCTTCCTGTCATGTTTGTCATTGCCCTTCTGTAAGCTATGATCAAAAGCAAAATTCTGCACAAAAATGGGAACATTTTTATGACTTTCAAGATGAAATGGCATCATAGATTGAACTGTGTGGAAAACACATCCTTAAATTCTATGGGCTACTTGGGAGCTGGGGATAAAACAGTTACCTTAGATACCTGAAATTTAAAATGATGAAATTGTGTGGTAATGAATTTTAAAACTCCACACACAGAAACAGAGGACTAAGTAGCACACTTGGGGAAAGAGAAAATATGTAATGTCAACAGCCACAAAAAAAAAAAATAACAAACATATTTCTATTCTCTTTCAAAAACAATAAGCATACATTTATCAGGCAAGATTTATAATCATTGTGCTATTATAGTAGTTATAGTGAGGTTACTCTAAAAACATTAGAAAGAAACAGGGCAGCAAAAAAAGAAGCTTGTAGTGCCTGAATGTAGATGCATTTGATGCTTTGACTTTACCATATATTGTATACATTGATATTTATTTATTAACAAATTTTATAAGGCTGTTCATCTCAGACAATGTAACTCTGGCTAGTGCACAGCATTAAAAAAAAACACAAATAATAAACCAGAAAAAACTTCTCACCTTGTATCATTAAACAGATTCAATATGTAAGCACAAACTATAAAATCACAATTCAGCAATGTAACAGCACAAGTAAAAAACCCCAAAATTCTCATTCAATTGGTCCTCTGATATCTGGAGGAAAAACCAGGTCTTAACGGCTTTTCTAAAGGTGAGCAGAGTTGAAATACGTTGTGTTTGCATGTATGTGTGTCCAATTGTGTGCATGTGTACGTGAGTTGAAACAGAACTTTCTGAAGCTGCTTGGCAGGAGCAAATTAAACAATATGCATATATGCCCTTAAATATTATCGATTTCAGTTAAAAGTTAAACAACTTAATAGTGTTCTGAAGCCTAGCTATCCAAAGAAGAAGCTCCAATTAATCATGTAAGGTAGGGCCTTAATCATGTAAGGTAGGGCCTAAAAGTTTCTTTGGTGGATTCTAATTTTACTACCACTTTTACAATCAATATATAAGCATCACTTTATCTTCTATTTTTCTTCAATGAATCTTTAGTTTTCCAAGTGAGTGTGTAGATAAGGGCCCAAGAGTACCAATGAGTGGCTTTTAAACTCATAATGTGGTTTTGAGCAATATATCATCAAGGCAATGATGCTGGGATGATGTATTACACTAATACATCATAAGAGCACAATCGCTCTTGTGATGTATTAGTATAACACACAATCAGAACACTATCGCTGATGCATTACTCAAAAGAACCATTTTTCAGCTTAAAATAAAAAGTGTCTTTACCTTCATTTGGCATTTTTACCATAGTTATATAACCAAAAAGTGTAGATGATAGTGATAACAACAAAAGATAAAATATTAGTCTTCCGAGAAAAAAACAAAACAAAACCAAACTCCATTAATTGGTCCCAAAAAAGGTATTTGTATATCAATCAGCAAATGGTCTTCATAAAATGATCTTAGCCCAGTTTTTAATTTATTTATTTTTTATTTATTTGATTTGATTTGTCAATTGCTTACAAGATAATAGGTATAAGTATAAACATAGTTATGGATACATAATAAGAAAAAATAAAAGAAACAATTAAGGACAGGGACGGTGCACATTGGTGCACTTATTGCATGCCCCCTACAGACCTCTAGGAAAGGGGTGAGGTCAATGGTAGACAGTCCAAGGTTAAAGTTTTTTGGGGTTTGGGGAAGAAACCTACAGAGTCCAGGTAGAGTATTCCAGACATGACCATTTTGTGCCTGAAGTCCTATTTTTCCTGCAATCAAAGTTTGGGGCGGTTAACATAGTTTGTATTCTATTGTGTGCTCTTGTAATTGTTATGGTTGAAGCTGAAGTATTCATTGACAGGTAAGGACATTGCAAATGTATGATTTTATAATGCTGATACTTTAGATCGTATCGAAGGGAGCGTAGTTTCAAGGTTTTCTAAGTCTAGAATTTCAAGTCTGGTGGCATAAGGTATTCTGCAATGAGTAGAGGAGTTGTCAGAGAACTCTTCTTGTGAAATATTTCTGGACTTTCTTTCAAACTGTGTTAATATCAGATACGTAATACGACTGATGAACTGAGTTTCAAGTGTTGGTCTAGAGCAATGGTTTTGTATGCTCTCGTTCGTAGTTGTGATATATACCAGAGCAAGAAGCTACATAGGATTCGAGTTAACAACTCTTAACGCGCTTTTGGCTAGTGTAGTTACAGTGGGCTCCAGCAACTTAGATCATTAGGTCCTTAGATCCCAAGGTCACTTGACAAGAGTTTGGATTCATCAACCAGGTCTTGACTATTCAGCTTGTATTTTTATTTCTGATTTTTTTGTTGCCAATGATGTAGACAGGAGCATTTAATTTGTTGAGGATTTGAAGTTGCCAGACCATTCTGATATATAGTCGAGGTCTTTTTGAAGGGTAGCAGAATTATCTGTGGTGTTGAATAGCTTTATATCATCAGCGAAGAGAACGCAATCACAACTGGGGGAGACATTAGATAAGTCTAAATTTTATTGATACGTATAGAGCCTCCTGTGATGTCCAGCCAGAAAAACAACTAGGAATTAATGTTTGGAAATTTGGGATGTGTTGATTTCAGATACAAATAACATCATGTTCTGTTTTTCTGGCTTGCCAACTGGTGGCAGGGATAGTGATTCATTCAGACAAGAACAAGGAGAAAGATATATTCTAGAACTATACCTTTTTTCAGTGGTGGGATTCAATTTTTTTTTACAACCGGTTCTGTGAGCATGGCTTGGTGGGCGTGGCTTGGTGGGCATGGCAGAGGAAGGATACTGCAAAATCCCATTCCCTCTCCACCTCTCTAACCTGCTTTCCAGCTCTGTTCTCCTCTGCGGGGCAACAAAAGAAGACCCAGCCGATCAGCTGGGACTCGGGAAGCAGAGCATAGATGTGGTGGGGCCAGTCAGAGGTGGTATTTGCTGGTTCTCCAACCTGCTCAAAATTTCTGCTACCGGTTCTCCAGAACTGTTCAGAACCTGCTGAATGCCACCTCTGCCTTTTTTCTTTTTTGAGATGGGGTAATGTGCAAATCAGGCCTGATTCAATCTGAATACACACATCAATTTAATAAATTGGTCCACTTCATTGTGGAGATATCAATTCAAATGTAAATTTTCTAAAACCTGGTACAGTTTGGATCACTGAACACACATAAAGAAAAAGTTCAAACAACGTAAATCAATTCAATACTCTGAATTGTTTGAATTAATTTGGAGTATACGGTATTTTTACAGGCTTAGTGGTAATTAAGTTTTGGCTTCACACTTCAGAAATATTTCTGAAGTTTATTTTGCCTCTGAATACATCAGGTTGTAAACTGGGATACTGGGAATTCCCCAGTTGAGTGACTTGATCCAATGATTTTGTCTCAGTTCTAGGAAGGAAGCAATGGCAAACCACTTCTGAAAAAAAATATTACCAAGAAAATTGCAGGACTTGTCCTGTCAGTTTCCAGGAATCAGACACAATTGAAAATAAATAAATAAATAAACATAGGTGGCAGCTGAAGCCAACATTTCATTTTCTTGCTTTTATCTTATTGTTGTATATTTAAGCTGCAAAATTTCTTGCCCAAAAATTTTGATTAGTAATTTATTCTGCACCCTTTTGCTTTGAGCAAAGTTCCTTTTGTAGAAACACACAGATATTTATTTTATCTGAGGCTTAATTCAGTATCTTTTATCTGTTTTTCATGTTTTCTTTAAAAAAAAACTGTTACAATGTATCTTGTAATTGATTTTAATAATTTTTCCTACTGTTGTGTGTCCCTTTTTGTGTGCCTCACATTTGTGTTTGTGTTTTATGTACTTATAATATTTTTGTATGTGGATTTTAAAAGAAATAATTCATATTCTACATAAGGGGATAATGGACAGGTGCATGGAAAGATACAGAGACAGGTGCACATAGACACACTTTATCCAGGTGCACACATAATTACAGAGACAGATGTACCTAGAATATTAAATACCAATACATAAGTGGGTCAGTTCACACAAAACGTTTTTTTGAATATATGTTTTATTGGTACATATTTAAAAAAAAACCATAAAAAATTCCATGTCTGTCTGAACAGCGTGTTGTCTGGGCACAATTAATTTTAAGTAATGATACAGTAATAACCATAATCATACTAGTAATCTTAATATTCAAATATTTCATACCTTTGTCAAGCTAGATTACACATGACTATGACTGGGTCATTTGTGATCCATTGTATCATGGGAAATCAATCATTATTTCAACGTTTTATATGACCCAGGCCATAATATTAAGCCATGCTATGATTTATATTATAGAACACAATACATTATATTTTGTGATTGAGTTTTCTAACCAAGGTTTGGGTTTTATTGTCATGTGAATCAGCTGCATTGAATAATAGGACTTCCAACACATTGAAAAGAAGTACTTCCCAAGGACATTGAAAGAAATGATTCATATTGGATGGGCACATGCAGACAACTGGGATTAGCCTTTGAAGCAGATGTGTTGAACCTTAGGAAGACTCAATCTTTCAATGCTTCAAGGAAGTGCAAGGTGCACGGAGCAATGAATTTTGCGAAGTATTTCTTCAACTGTTTGCACAGCCCTGGTAAGCAGGACTTCCTTTCCCCCAATATGTACTTCATTATGGGTCCTTCCAGTGCCATTGTGGTAAACGTATTTTTGCTTATATTTCACTCCCATACTCTTTACAGGCACCCTCATAGACACATATGCAAAGAGCTCTGTTTGGATATGTCTGGAAAAAATACTGTAGGGCTTTTTGCTGGAGAGTATTTAAGCTGTGTGACAAGTTGCCATGATTGATTGGTTATTGCAATCAAATCAATGTTGATTCTTAAGAACTGCATTAGTTGGTTTTTCTCCATGATGATCATGCCATTAAATGTTGGATTTTTTTTAATGTGGTAGCTATCAGTTAGTTGTTATTTTTATTGTTTATTGTATGATCCAGATCCTTTGAGGAAATTATAATTGTATATAATATGTTTTTGTAAGTCACTGTGCAGTTTGAAGATTTTACAGCATACAACAACATAATAATAATAATGATTCATCCTCATGTTTGTCTCCATCAACTTTCTGTTCTGTGTCAAGTGTGATAGATAAGTTGTGTGTGTGTGTGGGGGGGGTTGTCTGCATCATTTATTTGTAAACATCTAAAGTGGGAATTGGTGAACCTTGGCTGAGGTTGATAAGCATAGAATCTCTTTAAAGTCCAAAATGAGAAATGTTGTTCCGCTAGACTACACCATTCTCAGTTAAATGAGTTTATAAATATCTAGTTTGAAAAAAGTTATACTTATCATTTTAACTTGACAGCTAGGTGATAGCCTGTCATTTCAATAACAATTGAAATGCAGAGTGGCATCTTGTAATTCCCCAGTACCTTTCATCATTATCTCAAAATCCCCCATCACCATGGAGTTTTCTCTGTCCTCCATACATTTCAGAAGATCGACTATTTTTATTTACTTAACAACCTGGGCTCCTTGTTTATGTTATTTACCGTGTATGAACTGCCTTTTGGGCTCCTACAAAGATGCTTCCCTTGATTAAGATGGCAAATAAAGATAAGCTTTACAAAAACGGATCGTTAAAAACAATAACTCCACACAAAAGAATTGAGAGCATTTGAAAACTTCTGGCTAATCTTGAATTTGATTTTATTTTTTTTTAGCACATTCATGTTCATGTACTTCCAAGAAAGCCAGGTGATTTTGACAGAAATGACAACATCTACGATGAGGTAAGACTGAGCTGAAGAGCTCAACCTTTTCTTTTAACCTGATTATTTAGATTTAGCACACGCACGCAAACATGCATGTGCTACTATGCCAATTTGCCGCTGCCTATAATCTGAAACTACAACTTCAAAGCGAGAGTTTCAAATAATGGTTTCACAAAGGCATTAATCTAATTTTGTCAGATAATGTAACAGAACTGAGATAAATATTACACACTTTATCTTAGCAACTGTCATTCTAGGACTGCTTCACACTTGGGGGCTGATCTGTCTGGTACAAGAATAGTAACTTTTAGTAGCAATCTTATCAAATTTGTAGCATGTTCTGAATAGCCAAAAATTGGAGCCATATTATTTTTTTAAAGGAATGCTCTATGAAACACTTGGTAGCAGGGATGGGATGCTACCAGTTCTGCCCGGTTCTATAGAACCGGTAGCTCTGAGAAGCAGCAGACACTGAACCGGTTCAGTGTTTGCTGCTGTTTGGCCCAACTGCCCACCCAGGCTCTTACCTGTCCTTTATTTCCTGCTTTTCCAATCTCAGCTGCTTTGCACGGCACAGCTGAGGTTGAAAAAGCAGGGAAAAAGTGGCTTTTCAAACGCTGCACACTTGCGCGTAGACCTTTTTCAGCTGTCCAGGTGACACAGCTTAAGGTTTTTTTACACACGCACATGGTGCACATCAGGCACATGTGTGTGCAAAGTACGCATGCACACGCAAAACATAGTCACCGAACTAGTAGTAACACCAGTTGAATCCCACCCCTGCTTGATGGTCACATTTCCTGAGCCAATAACCTTTCTTTATTGTGATGTAGTGATTGTTGATGATACTTGTATTCATAATGGGATCTGCAGAACTTGCAGAGTATCACAGCTATTAGGCATTTCAGGTGACAAATATTAGGAATTATAGTAATAATATGTTTACAGTTCTTCTATTAGCATCCATCCACAGGAGGAGGATAGAGTTATGTACTATATGCCTTTAAGACTGTTTTGGCCCACTAACAGACTTGTATCATAAAGTGGAGGATATTATTCATCTCCTATGTTGAACCAGTATCTAACTAAAAGTCAACAGTTACCAATAGAAGATAATATTGTAGCTCAGGGCTGGATTGTGGGATCCTTAGTGCTCTCGCTTGATTGTTTTCTTGCAGATAATTCATTACCCCACTAGGTAACATCATCGGTGCTAGAAGTGAGTGGAGTTTGCTTTCTGTGGACATAGAAGTGACTTGCCCTATCAGTGTTGGTGGGAATGTTCTTGGTATTTCCTAGATCAGGCTGTTGATGATTATTTCATTGTTTGCCTAAGGTGAGTTCCATGATTAAGGTATTGCTTACATGCCACGAACAACACTCCAATCAGAATGGAATAGAATAGAATAGAATAGAATAGAATAGAATAGAATAGAATAGAAAGTTGGAAGGGACCTTATAGGTCATCTAGTCCAAACCCTCCCCACACCCAAGCAGGAGATCCTACACCATTTAATCAAGACCCCCTCCATCAACACTTACAGGGCAAGTCACCTATATATTAACAGAGACAAAATGTCACTCCCTTCTAATATTGATGATGTTACTAGTTGGTAATGAAATGTCTTCAAGAAAATAACCAAGCTCAGAGAGCACCAAGGACCCCACGATTAACAGTCAGTGCACTTGAATAAGAGGGCATGGCAACATGAACCAACAAAATTTGGATTAATCCTACTTCACCTCAAATGTTACATCTCCTGGTTTAGTAATTGAAAGAATTAGTGGGGGTTCATCCATGACATCAGCACTGGTCTGCTGATCATAAACGCAGACGGTGGAAAACAACAGAATGATGGATTGCTGTGCTTTAGCAGCCAAAGTGGTACCAAAGAGGGGCCAGTACAAATCTTGAGTGTAACGTGATTAGTATTGCTGAGCCTTTCTGTTTTATGCTTGGAAGAAAAGCTCATCCTTTCCTAAGGATGAATTATTCAGTGTAAAACTTTTAAACCGACAATGATATTCAGCAGGCGATGTCCTCTTCTTTGCCTCTGACATTCAGAGACATAGCAAGAAAATCACTTAGGAAAAGATATTTTGACTTCGCAGTCTCATTCAGCACATTATGATAAATCATTTTGGTGGCACTGGAATGCCTATTAGGAATCATTTTCAATTTTGGAAGTGCTTAAGCATAAGAGTTAGCAGCTTTTGGGTTTCCATTTTATTCAAGCAGAACTGGCAAAGGAAAGAAACCTCAGCTGATTCCCCTATAAAAGAGCCTGATTGAATATTTTTTGACTTCACTCATGCTCTTCTTAAGCCAACCATCTTAAGAAACAGGAACAAGAAGGATAAAAACCAGGCTGGCACATTCTCCCTCTTTAATCTCCAAAGAGTTTCTTTAAAATGACTTTCCACTTACTAGTGAATGAATATTTGCTTTCATCGACCAATGATTTTGTTAAGCCATCAGTGCTGTTAACTATTGAACTATTTCTGAAGAGATTTTAAAGATATGCCTACAAAATGATCCATAAGTCATTTCTACAAAATGTTCTCTTAAATAATGTTCTGCAACAGGTATTGCTCTCTGAAATATAGTCTTTAATCAATACACCAAGTATTCTGGAGGAAATTTTCCAAAACAAACCAGGAAAGAAAAACGAGGCTACCAAATCAGAGTTGAAAAAGACCTGGAAATCTACTAGATATCAGAAGGGTTGTCTGTTATGGTCTATTGCTATCTAGTGAGTCCCAATTATTGAAGCCCACATCTGATAGCACTAAATAGATCCCCTTATTAAGTGGCCTAGAAAGGTTCTGTCCCCTGTATTTAACTCCTGTGCATCATTCTACCCAGTGAAAAGTCTACTCCAATTCAGGACCACTGTCAGCCTTGGAAGCCATATTTCACTTAGAAGCTCCGAGACTGCCACATTTAGTGCCTGGGAATTTGGGGGGGGGGGNAGCTCCGAGACTGCCACATTTAGTGCCTGGGAATTTGGGGGGGGGGGTGGTTTCATAGTGAGTTGGGCAATTAGACTCAACAACATTCTTTCACAGGAAGTCAAGGACATGTTACCTTGCACCTGGAGAGGAGTGTCTGGAGGAAGGTCTCCAGTTGGGACAATGTTTGATTGGGCCATGTAATGGACTGGTGGGTGCAGGGGATGGATCTTTTAATTTCTATTGGGAAGGAAAAACCCAGAACTCTCAGATTTGGGTTTCCCATATGTGCCAAAATGACAACTCTAATAAAGTAGAACTTTGAGAAAATGCCTGTGTCGGAGTTTATAAGTTTGGAGTTTGTTAGTTGGAACACTGACAACCACAGTATCCAAAAAGAGACAGATGCAGTGGAGGTTTCCATCTTGTTTCTTCCTTATTAGGTGGCATTATGAGCTAATATGCTGGAAGGAGCAATATTCTGAAAGAATTAAGACACTCCAGTACTCTGAGATGAGCTACTGTCAAGGAGGATGAGGAGGTTATGCCCTCCCTCCTCGACAGTAGCTTTTCTTCTTGTTTAGTGATGGCATGGATCCACTGTGTGGAAATATTTGGTGCTCTCTGAGCTTGGTTGTTTTCTTGCAGATGTTTCATTATCCAACTAGGAAACATCATAAGTGCTAGAAGGGAATGCTCTCTGTTTATTTACTAGTGGCTTGCCCTGTCAGTGTTGATGGGAGTGTTTTTGGTACTTCCTTGATGAGGCTGTTGTGTGCTGTTAGCTCGCCTGAAATGGGATAAGTTCTTTGTCTGAAGTGGTATAGGATCTCTGTTTGAGCAGAGGGCTGGTCTAGAAGACCTCCAAGATCCGTTCTAGTTTCTGTTCCATTCCATTTCATTCTATTCTATGTCTGAGTTGGCAATTCTTTGATTGGGTTATTGTATACTGCTTGGCTGATGGTCTAGTATAAATCTTGGTGTTAATCTCTGCTTATCTAATGCTGATTACTGGCAAGGAGATGTTGTGGTCTTTTAGCTTTTTGAATTTTTTTTAGTTTCCTAGTATGATTTGATTGCTTATTTAGTATCCTATGACTATCACTAAGTGTTGTATCTTATAATTCTTGATGAATGTATTTTTATGTACACTGAGAGCTTATGCACTGAAGACAAATTCCTTTTGTGTCCAATCACACTTGACCAATAAAGAATGCTATTCTATTCTATTCTATTCTATTCTATTCTATTCTATTCTATTCTATTCTATTGAATGGCCTGTAGATGTTGTTTATTTCTATATGCCTGTTGATGGCTGGCTAGTATGAGTGCCAGGCTACTAGGAATTCTCTAGAAGTTTGGGATTTAAGTTGGTCCCCTTTCCCAGTGTTGCAGATAAAATTGCTATGCTGGCTTTGACAGTGGAAGGTTTCTTTGCTGGCTATTTGCTTTCAAGATCTAGCTTTCCAATACAGTAGAATCTCTCGTCACAATATAATTTATTCCATAACTTTGGTCACAACCCAATTTAGTCGTGACCCAAACCTAATTTTGGAAATTTGCCGCATACAAAAAAAAAAAAAAGGCATGGAAGGNAAAAAAAAAAAATGGCATGGAAGGGGAAATCGGCTGCAAAAAAAAAATGTGAATTTTTTGGTCAGAACCTGATTTGGTTGTGGTCAGAAGCATTCGTGACCAGAGGTTCTACTGTATACTGACTCCTTTCATCCCTGCTCTCAAACCTAGTAATGCATTTTTTTGAAAAAAATCACCCCTGATGGTGTTCCAGATATTTATTTTTCTAGTTTTCCTTTCTGGCAAAAATCTTCCTTATGTTTTTTTAAGTCAGTAGCTATGCCTCAACTCTTTTTCAGTTCTTCTGATATATTGCCTACAATATATATCCTTCAAAACAGACCTGGAGGAAGAGGAAATAAATTCATAATGAATAAAATAAATAATGAGAGCAATGTCAGAAGAATGAGTTAGATTTTCCCCCTTTGACCTATATAAAATCTCTCAAAAATACATCTGAAAAAAATAAAGCCCTGGTATTTGCCCATATTTTATTCTCTTATATATTCTGTGATACTAAATGCAAAATAATCAGAGAAATACCTACTTGTCCAATTCTAAGTATGGAATATCAAATAAGATGAATGTTTAATCAGACTATTCCTATATACTAACAATATATTGTTTTCTAATAGTTGTATGTAGATTAGTGGATTTGGCTGAGGTCTACAGAGGTTTCTTAAAATGGCCCTAAGTTTCAGTTATTATTATTAATCTTTCTCTGAATACTTTTCTTTCTCTTATTTTTTTTTAAAACACAAATCTAATAGAAATTAATTAGTGTACTTCAAGGTGTTATATAGAGATTACCTTAAAAAAGCCAAGATTATATTTAGACATCTACTTCTATGGGAATGAACATATTCATAAGTATATGTTGAAGCTAAATAAATCTTTTTTCAGATATGTATGGATTCTGATCTTATTTCAAAATCTTGGGGTGTAGCTATCCATTTGGAATCTTACTCATTTTATTAGTTTTACCATCTCCATAATGTTTTCAGAGTATTTCTAGCAGGACTTCCAGATTCTGAAACAGGTTTGTTCCCCATACCATCTGTCTGGTAAACTCACAAGATTTGTTTCTCTCGCCATGTACATATATACATCTGAACTACACTGTGTTGTTTCTCCATGACATATAATATACGTGGGTACATGCATAATTTTGTATTTATTTATGTATTTATTTATCTTGTCATGTCTATGTTTATATTAGAGGTGAATACCCTTTGAGAGCTGTATGCAGTGTAATTTCATTTTAATGTATGCCGATTAATGTACATTTAAAGTGACAATAAAGTGTTCTATTCTATTGTATTCTGTTCTATTCTATTCTAATTTAGTTTCTGGTTGGATTTTAGGAATGTTTCACCTTATTATAATTTTTATTTTCTCATCTTATATCCAAACAGCAACAGCAATAACAAGATACAATTGTCTAGTCTTAGATGTTACTATCCTAATACGTTAACATCATTCCATTCCAGCGCCTGTGGATTATTCTAGACAATTTCCAATAATAATTTACATGTTTGTGTAATGCTTCCTATCTAAGGATATTGCTGTACAAAGACCTTGTTAAAATTTCACTTCTTCTATTCTTTCAACCATGAATCACTGTTAGTAGGCATGCACACACAATATATTCATAGGTACTTATTCGTACAGCTTCCTCTTCTGCAGACTGTTTGTTTGAATCCTTAGATCAAAATCTTACTTGCTTCTCCAGCCTATTCTCAAATTATGCATTCTGGCTGAAGGTAAAAATGAAATCAGCTGGAAACTTGTTTTTTCATGAGATTCTTTGTAAATTCTTCCCAGATCTAAACTGAAAATATGGTGAGATTATCTTTACAGGCAGTGCCATAATAGATAAAGTCCTAGGAGCATCATATCCTGCCATATTGAAAGATAAGGGTTGTGTAGCTTTATCAGAAAAGTTTAATTCTTTGTTGAGATTGCTCAGTGACATCCCTTTTAAAAGGAGTATCCATCAGTTTCTTCACGGCCATGAATATGGACAGCTTTATTAGCAGCATCATAACAACAAGATTGTTAATATTATGTCCCCTTCTGCTTTATTTCCATCCAGATGTTCAGCTGTTGAATTCCTCAGCTGGAAAACTAACATCCAGGGCTCAAGACCCAAGCTCTGAGCAATGGGGTGAGCTCCCATTCCTTACCTCAGTTCCTGCCAACCTAGCAGTTTGAAAGCATGCAAATGCAAGTAGATAAATAGGTACCACTTCAGCGGGAAGGTAACAGTGTTTCATGAGCCTTTGACATACAGCTATATGACTATGGAAATTGTCTTCGGACAATGATGGCTCCCTCTGCCAAAAAACGGAGATGAGCACTGNTTTCATGAGCCTTTGACATACAGCTATATGACTATGGAAATTGTCTTCGGACAATGCTGGCTCCCTCTGCCAAAAAACGGAGATGAGCACTGTGCCCTAAAGTTAGACATGACAGACCTTTACGTTTTTGCAGTCATTAAACAAGGGAATCTATGGTTACTTGATCTGAGTTTCCAAAATCTAGTTGACAATTGGATGGCAGCAAAAACATACAAGAAATCCTAACATTTTTCTGTCTTCCAATGGATATCCTTATGTGTTCAGCTAAGACTGATTGGCATGATCATTTTATGTTTCAGTATATTATGAAGGATTTTAAAGTCTACAGTAGTTTGGGACTGTGTAATGTTAAATATTAGTGTACAAGTAGTCCTTGACTTATGACCAATTTCTTTAGGCACTGAAGGTACAATGGACTTATTCCTTACCACTCAATTTCAAAGCTATGAAGGCTGCTCCTCAGTGTGGGATTCAAAATTTTTTACTACCGGTTCTGTGAGCGTGGCTTGGTGGCCATAGTGTGGCTTGGTGGCCATGACAGGGGAAGGATATGGTAAAATCCCCATTCCCTCCCCACCCCACCTAACCTGCTTTCCAGTTCCGTTCTCCTGTGCAGGGCAACCAAAGAAGACCCAGCCGATCAGCTGGGCCTCGGGAGGCAGAGAACAGATGGGGCCAGTCAGAGGTGGTAGTTGCCGGTTCCACGAACTACTCAAAATTTCTGCTACCAGTTCTCCAGAACTGGTCAGAACCTGCTAAATACCACCTCTGCTGCCCCTCCATTCCTCTGGAATTACATAATCACATTTTGGGTTTTTGATAAGTGGTTAACTTTTACAGCCATTTGTAATGTTTCATGGTCACGTGACCATTTTAAAACCTTTTTTTGCTCATTTCCAGCATAATACCTCTTTGGGTATTTTTTTTTCACCTTAATCACCATGGAGCTTGCTTAATGATCTCAGTGCTCATGTAATTTACTGCCTCAAAATTGCCAAGAAATCAAGTCTGGTTATATAATGCCTCAATTTATGACCACCATGACTTACTAGTACCATAATTTTGCACTCAATTTTGATCATAAATGGAAGATTGCATGTAATATTGATTCTTGTGCCCCGGATATAGTAGCCTTAAGAAAAATTAGTACAGGCAAAGTAACTCATACAATAAGAGAAATCATTATGATCTGGGTCGGCCACACCACAGCTGAACTGTAGATAAGAACTTGGGGCTTATTTGAAAAAAAAAAGTGTCAGAAGGAATGCCAAGTCATCAGCTTGACAATGGAGGGTTGGGTAGGACTGGAAAGAGAAAAAGATTTTTCTTTTTCTTTTCTAATTCAGGCTGGAAAAAATGGTATCAGTGTCATAGCATCCTCTACTGATGAAGAAAAATATTGCAGCTTTGTAAAGGAAGAATTTTATATTACCCCATTTAGTAATATAAAAACAAAATGTATAAGAAAAAGAAACTAAGGAAAAATAAAAATGTGATCCGATTTGTTTTAGGCCACTTAACAGGTGTTGCATCCCTGGCATATGAAGCCAGATGACTGTAAATAAATGGATTTGGACAGTATAAAATATTTGTGAAAAGAGTAGCAGAATAGATTTTGTGTTCTTCTGGAATTTTCCATCCACATTTTCTACATGGGTTCTAGAGGCTGAGGTTCTTCAGAGATCCCAGAAAGGAATCCATAAGAACTTCTCTATAAGTATTGAATTCCCAGTGACTTCTCAATATTATCTAGGAGGTATGGCCATCAACACAAAAGATCCTTAAGCTAGGGGTGTCAAACTCATGTTGTCACGGCGACGTCACGTGATGTATTGGGACTTTTTTCCCTTTCACTAAACTGGACTTGGGTGTGGCCAGAACGTGACACATCCGACTTGTAGGCCAGGAGTTTGACAGCCCTGCCTTTAGCTATGAGACCCACCTGGGAATTTCATAGATAGATAGATAGATAGATAGATAGATAGATAGATAGATAGATAGACAGACAGACAGATAGATAGATAGATGATAGATAGATGAGCCTATAGGCCATATCAATGTACAGTTTCAAACACATATTACCAATAAAATTCCAATTTAAAATGAGAGGAGGTAAAATATAATAGTTATAGGATAAAATACAATAATTTAATACATAAATATATAAAACAGAATAAAATGAGGTAAAGTTATATTTCATGATCACCCCTGCAATCTACCTCAATCAGGTCCACATATGCTGATCTCAGTCAGATCATTTTAGTCAGAAATTGTGCTGTATTAAATATCGTTTTCAAATTCTGGCCACTCATGAAATACGTTGTTTTAATATGGGCTTCCCACTGGGCCACACATATAATACGTGGCTCAAAGTACTTATCTCTCGGAATTGAAAAACATATGAGTCAGATCTTCTATCTCTTCAGCTCCACAGATACATGTACATTCACTTAATGGGAAAGAATGGAATCTCGCAAATCTAACCATTGTATCAAGCTGTTCAAATCTTGCTCCGGTAAATGTCTCCCTGAGGTGTTTTGGCAATTGCAATTTTAAATAGTTGTCCATTTGGAAGGTGCATTTATATTTGCTCAGCTTACTAAATGTGGCTATGCCGTTTTGGGAAGCTTCCCTCTGTTATTGTAGTATAGGACTGCATTGTTTTTTGGGAGTAGCTGCAGCACCCTGGGGGCTCGCATTTAAATAGTTGTTCATTAGGATTCTTAGATCCCTCTCAATTACTATTACTAATTGATCTGTTGATTTCAGTAGCTAAAGTCTGAAGCCAATGCTGACTGTATATGAAAATGTGCTTTAAAAAAATCTTTGAGATCTAAAACCTGTCCTTTTCAGTTAATGCTAGCAACCATGTTGGGTTTTTCTCTTCCATTTTCAAAGAAAAGGGGGAGAAGAAAATGTGAGAGAATGGGTAATCTACAAGTCTTTTTCCACAGGCAAAGCCTACTCCTCTTGATTTTACTAAAAGCCAATGGAGTAAATAACTTTGCAGCTCAGCTCTTATGCCATTAGTAAGTGCTGCTGGAATTGGGAGGGTGAGATAATTGGGAGAGAGTGGCCATAAAAAAGCTTATCGTAGGAAATTAAAATGAATCAGCTATAGAAGTCACAGCTGTTTCAAAATTGCCAGTGGTTTTTTTTTTTCCTTTCCAAAAGACTCCCTGCCTATTATTTTTCTGTTAAACTAATTATTTTGTATTGATTTTTCTTCTGAGAGAAAAATTGCGAGCATGACCCAGAGTCCAGTAGGCTCTGCTTTGCTCCCCTGTAACTTTGAGAACATGAAACTGCCATCATATTCTGGGTATGGGCAAAGCCCAGAAGAAAAGAAAAGGAATTTCTAAAGTGCACATAATTTTGATCTAAATCTATCTATGACTATCTATCTATCTATCTATCTATCTATCTATCTATCTATCTATCTATCTATCTATCTATCTATCTATGACTATAGTGATAAAATTCAGTTCTACATTGAGAAGAACTGTGTGTGTTTTTAATCCTATTAGGGGCTGCTGCTTTCTCTCCACCTGGCAAGAGTAACTCTATCCATTGATGCTGGGGGAACTATTGTGCTGGGAGAACTATTTTTTTTACGCAGTAAATGAAGTTGTTGGGGTCCTATGAGCAGAAAGGGAGTTGGTTGTCCATTTCCCTTCAGAGTTTATGATCCAAAGTAGGAATTGTTCTGTCTAGCACTCTGTAAATGGTGTTATTATCTTAATTCTGGATCGAGGATTTATGCATGTTTGTGTCATTCCAGAATATCAGTTGACAAGGCTGTATACAGGTAGTCCTTGGTTTCTATACCCTACAATGGACATCTCTGCATTCGCAGAGCGGCAGAGGGAGAAGACCTGGCTCGCATCCTATTTGATTGTTGCCTGTATAAGAAGATGAGAAACAGGTACCTTGGTCTCTATACCAAAGGAATGACCAATTGGGACCTCCGTATCAAAACAACTTGCCTTATGTGTGGCCAGAATCTGAAAATAACATTTAACACAGCACAGTACTTTAGCAAAATGGTTCGGTTGAGATCTGCATATGTAGGACAGATTTGGGTAGATTGTAAGAGTCACACCAAAATATAGTTTTATCATATTTTATCTAAATCTTAAATTATTGTATTTTATTCCAATTGCATTTTAAATTGCTTTCATCAAATTTTAGTAATAATTTGTTTCTGGAACTTTGCACTTTGATATGGCCCAAGGGCTAATCAATAAAATGAATGAATGAATGAATGAATGAATGAATGGATAGTCCTTGGCTTACAACCACTCATTTGAAGTTACTATGTCACAGAAAAAAAGTGATATACAACTGGTTCTCGCGCTTTCTACCATCATGTTAATAGCACTATCATCAGTGATGGTATTCTACCGGTTCGGGCCAGTTCGGGAGAGCCGGTAGCAGCAATGAGCAGCAGAGACTGAACCAGTTCTCTCCACCACTCTGCTATTGGGCCCACCTGCCTGCCTGGGCTCCCATACTCACTTTTATCTTCCAAATTTGAAGCGCAGCTCCTTTGCGCGGCACAGAAGAGTGCCGCATGGCAGCTACTGAAGTGACCGGGATTGTGCAGGCTTGTAGGAAGCAAGTTAGAACGCCTCTGTGCGTGAGTTTGGTGCGTTTGGTGCGCACATGCATTCAAAGTGTATGTACATACACAAAGCATGCCCACCAAGTCACACCCACTGAACCAGTGGCAAAAATATTTGAATCCCACCGTGACTATCATGTGATCAAAATTAGGGCACTTGGCAACCAGCATGTATTTACAATGGTTACAGCATTCTGGAGTCATGTGTTGGCCATTGGTGCCTTCCCAGCTGGTTTCTAACAAGCAAAGTCAATGAGCAAAGCTGGATTTGCTTAACTACCATGTGATTCACTTAACAACTGCAGTACTGGCTTCACCACCCTGGCAAAATGGGTCATAAAATTGGGTGTGACTCACTTAGCAACCACCTTGCTTAAATATGGAAATTTTGCTTCCAATTGTGATCATAAGATGAGGACTACCTATGTAGAAGAAGATGACAAAGTTGGTTATTTGGTTGTTTTATGGTTCTTGCAGTAAAATGTCTCTTATTTTGCAAAGCTGGAAAAAGTTGGCCTCTGGGAGTTACCTGCTCTGAATTATTCACAAAACAGAGCAAGGTTTTGGACAAAGGTCTTGAGGAGGTCCAACTTCAAGTCTATTGCACAAGGTTGTGATAGAATAAAATTGGAGAAGGGACCAGATTGCTGTGTATTTCACCTTTAGCTCCTGGGAGATGTTAATTAACACCATAATCATAAGCATATTCAGTGGCTCAGTTTGTCATCTCCTGAGTTTGGTGTACATCTATGTTGGTGGCAGCTTTGTACATCAGACAGCCTGGATCCCTGCCTGGATCAGACAGCCTGGATCCCTTGAGCATATGGCCAGTGTTATTTTGCACTTATCCCTGTCCACTACAGACAAGGACAATGAAAGGATCACCATCAATGCCAAGTCTTCCTTGATGATTCAAATAGCACGTGAAGCAGCTGCTACAGTATCTTCCATGCTGTCCTTCCTGGAGGATAAAATAATTCAGTGGGGTACCTTGACTCTCTAAAACAGGGGTGTCAAATTCAAAGCCTGTGGGATACTTAGATATAGCCTGCGGGGCCACCCTGGAAATAGCAAAGGACTGGCCCATAGTGCCTCTGCAGGCAAAAATGGAGCTGTGGAGGGCCACACACAGCCCTCTCAAACTCCATTTTCACTGGCAGAGGGTTGCAGGAGGTCTTCCCAGCCAAAAACAGAGTTTGCAAGGGCCATGTGAGGCCCTCCTGAACTCCATTTTCACTGGCAGAGGGTGGCAGGAGGCCATCCCAGCTGAAAATGGAGCTTGGGAACCCGTTTTCTCTGACAGAGCACTCGGGCCACCACAGGCGCCCCTGACATGAGTGATGTCAAGCTGTCCATGCCCATCCTGGTCATACCCACCCAGTCCCTCGAGGTCAAACACAAATGCAGCTCTCAATGAATTCGAGATACCCCTGCTCCAAAACATCTTTAGCCCCCATCTTTAGAAACAATTCTGTTTCTTTACTGTGGGAGTTATTTTGCCCATATTGAAATCAAACTTTGCTCCCAACTTCAGAAGATGCTGATGAGGCTTTCGAAGCCTGAGCTAACTTTATCTCGAGAAGCCATTTTTTATTTTTCAAGAGAATCCCTTGAGGGCCAGAACAACCTCAAGCACAGGCAAGGTAAAGGAGGCCTCTGAGACCCAGGCAACATTAATCCTTTTATCAGCAATTTGTCTTTGATCAGTTGTGACTCCTTATTGCTAACTCCTGTGCCAATGACTTGCCATCAAGGACGTGCAGATTGCAAATGCCTGTCAAGTCAAACTAAGTCAACCCAAAACCTGCAGCAGGGACCCATAACTCTTTTACAGGAGTACTTCGTCTTTGTTAAGAGGAAAGACTACATATAACCAATCGCTTAAAAGCCAACATTTTACATGTTTGAGGGGAAAGCCTTGTCAAAGGCTTCCTTGAGCCTGGCTGAGAATTGAAAGCTGGACCATTTAAAGAAAACAGCACAGCAGCAAAACGGGTTGGGAAAGAGGCACAAGATGGATGGAAACACCAAGAGACAGATAGGCTGGAAGGAAATTAGATGGGATGTAAAACGGCAAACCAGCTCTACCTGGGTCACAAATATGATATGCAAAGGGCAGGGAAGAGAGGAATAAACATGCAGGTGCTTAAATAGAGGCAAACACTCTTTGACTATGATATTAAGGAATTGGAACATTTCCAGGCTATGTTACAGCTAACAAAAAACAAATACACCAAAGATCAGTCGTGTCATCATCATCAAGAGCCGTGATGGCACAGTGGTTACAGTGCAGTATTGTAGGCTACTTCTGCTGATCACCATCTGCCAACAGTTTGGCAGTTCAAATCCCATCAGGCTCAAGGTTGACTCAGCCTTCCATCCTTCCAAGGTGGGTAAAATGAAGACCTAGATAACTGGGGACAATAGGCTGACTCTGTAAACCGCTTAGAGAGGGCAGTAAAGTACTGTGAAGTGGTATATAAGTCTAAGTGCTAGTGTGATCATCATCATCATCATCATCATCATCATCATCATCATCATCATTTTGAATGTATTAATGTGATGACATCATCAAACATGGTAAAAAATTTGTTTTAATATTATATATCACCTATAGTCAGATGAAGTTAGGCAGCTTTACAAATTTGACAAATAGACAGATATTCAGTGTTTAAAAAAGTTAACAATGTACAGGTAATCCTTGAATTATGACTATAATGGAGCCCGCACATCACAGTTGTAACTCATGATAATCATAAATCAGATCATCCATGTGACTGACTCATGTTACCACCTTTTTTCTGGCAGTCGTTAAGCAAACATGGCAGTTATAAAACAACCAACTCAATTGTAAAGTAACACTGTAATTATTAATCAAAGTTTCAATCATTAAGAGAACACCTCAGTCAGTAAGCAGACCAATGATTCTGTCAACTCATGAAGCATCCCTGATCTGCTCTTGAGTTGCCATAGGCAAGGAGGGTGGGAAAATGAACTTCACAGCTGCATCAAGGAACTGTCTCAGTCAAAACAAAGCACATTACAACTGATACATTGAGGTCATCTCCACGGAAATCCACAGTGGCGCAAGGGAGTAACTTTTACAACCCCCGAAATTGCTTTGTTGGATAATGTGATTGATTATATATCTTGGGGGGGAAGGAGAAACAGAGTCAGAGGCAAAGCATGAATTAACTGAGGTCAGAGTTGGCTTCATCTGGTCCATTCAACATGAAGCTCCTAATGAATAACTGGATTTATTTTGAAGCTTGGCTTGAGACTCATGATTTAATTAGGGCATCTGTCGGAACCCTGACAATTTTACTATGGGCCTTTTTTGCCAACAAACAAATAAATGCTGGGTTGTTGGGGTTTTTTTTGCAAAAAACATTGCAATACAGTAGTGTGATCTAATGCTGAGTTGCTAAGTGCCCCAAATTCAGTCATATGACTGTGGGGGAGGGGTCTGTCAGAACTTTGAATCCAGATTATAAGTACCTCCAGGGAGGTCTCTTCTAACTTCAAATGATGAATAAGCTGCTATTCATAACTAATCCTTCCATTCCCCACCATCCAGTCAGAGCGGAAGAAGCTTCTTGGATGAGAAGCGAAATGTCTCCAAAGAAAAAAAAAACAAGAAAGTCCAGTTGCCTCTTGAAGAAGCACCTTTGGGACTACTAGTCATAGGTTGAGCGCTACTTGTATACATAGGTTTAAAGGCTTCCCCTGTCCAGTCATGACCGACTCAAAGGGGTGGTCCTTATCTCAGATTCTCAGCCAAGGGAGCCTGTGTTGCTTGGGAGATTCGTCTGTCATTCTGTGTCTGGCATGAAAATATGAAATGCAGTAACCTTTCCCACAAAGTGATACCTATTTATCTACTAACAGGTGCGTGCTTTCGAACTGCTATGTTGGCAGCAGCTGGGTGAGTAATGGGAGCTCACCCCTTTATGTGGTGCTTGGGTCTCGAATCCAGGCTATTGGCTTTCCAGCTGTCTTAACTACTGAGCCATTGCATCGTCCACCTGTATAAATATAATAAAATAAATCACTAGCATAGTAATGAAAGCCATGCCAACAATCCATCCAACAACTTTACCAGCATATTCTTCAATTTCTACTTATGGATGGTGAAGCTCATCTCTTACATAAAGGATGAAACTCCCCTTGAGAGATGTAATGTTTAGAAGCTAAGAGTAAAGGCTGGGTGTTGCCTATTAAACTTCCATTTTTCCCTGATTGTCACTGATGAAAGTTGGGTGCTGGTTTATATGTTCTGGATAGAACTCAGATAATGTTAACTAGAAGAGAGCCTAAATTTTGGGCTGCTTGAATGCATCAAGCAATAACCTAAATAATTTCCAGTCCTTTGCAGACCAGAGCTGTAGTTTAGGAGCAGGGAAGGGGAGAGGGGAGAGGAAAAGAAAAAAGAGAGAGAAGGTAATTACCAAGCTAGTCTGTTAATGTTTATTTTAATCATACTGACTATTCCAGCTTGGCAGACACAGCCATTAAGTGGCAGAGGCAGGAGCAAGCCATCACGGCAAAATGGTGATGATTCTGGGAATTTGGCTCAAGAGTGCAATTGGACTTGTCAGTTTATATAGACATAAAGCTTCATTGTTTTGCACAGACACAACTGGCTTTGAAAGCATCTAATTTCCTCCCAATATTGTTAAAATCAACCCGTTTTTTCCAACCTTGGCAACTTGAATATGTGTGGACTTCAATTCCCAGAATTCCCCAGCCAAGGGAATCTTAAAGTTTCCAAGGCTGAGAAACATTGTACAAGTTGGTCCTGTTGTTGAATATCTCATGTTTATCCAGTTTATGAAAAAGCCTTAAGCTTCAAGCATGCTTGACCAGGTTTGGATTTGAAGCCTTCTTGGACAAAACTTTCAGACATACCGCTTTGCAGAGATGCTGAATTTATTTGGATTCTTTGGGGCCTCTATTTGCTGTATATTCTTGACAATTCATGATACTGAACTCAAGCCAGGTTTTCCCTAATGAGGGGTGCATTTCTTTGAATCTGATGGGAGTGTGACAGATGGGCATTCATCAAACAGTGGGTAAGTCAAAACTGAAACAGTGGGTAAGTCTTTCCTTCTCTCTGAATGCCTTCCTCCACCCCACCCCCGATGGTCCCTTTTCTCTCATACAAGTGCTTTCTAAATCTGCCCATCCAAGAGACAGGGATGGTAAGTTTTCCCCAACTGTTTGCCAAGCACTTTTGAACTTGCTGCAGATGGTCCAGCCTTGCATTGCAAGAAGATACTGTTTGAGTTTTTTGGGTCTTTCTGGCCTTACCTGAAGAACACATGAGACTACCAAGTTAGCCAGGACCATTTGCTATCTGGATCTCCTCCTCTTCCATCATCCCCACCACTATCACCACTACCAACATCTCCAACATCTCAATTTTCTCCCTCTTCCTCTACCACCGCAACTACCTTTTCTTCCTCCTGTCTACAGATAGCATTCCTCAGAACACAAAATCTTCAAGTGAGAATAGAGTTGGAATAGACCTTGGAGTCTTCTAATCCAACCCCTGCTAAAGCAGGAGATCCCATATCATTTCAGACAAGTGATTGTCCAATCTCTTCTTAAAAACTTACAGGGATGAAGTATCCACAACTTCTGAAGGCAAGCTGATCCACTAGTTAGTTGTCCTCACTGTTAGGATGTTTATCCTCAATTACAGGTTTGCTTTTCTCCTTGATTAGTTTCCATCCATTGTTTTTTGTCCTGCCCTCAGGTGCTTTGGAAAATAAATTGATTCCCCTCTTTGTTACAGCTGCTCAAATATTGGAATACTGTAATCATATTGTCCGTCCCCCCCAGCATCCTTCCTTTCTCTTGACTAGCCAAACCCAAATCCAGCAACTGTTTTTCATATGTTTTAGCTCCAATATCTTTAATCATCTTAGTTGTTCTTCTCTGCACTTTTCCCCAGGTCTCAATATATATTTTTCTAATGTGGTGACCAAAACTGAATGCAGTTATTCCAGGTGTGGCCTTACTAAGGCTTTATAAAGTGGTGCTAATAGTCCACATGATTTGATTCTATGCCTCTGGGAAATGAATCTCATGAGTACAGTGAATACATATGCACACTCTGGGTCTGATTAGTTCATTGTGAGGGCTTTTGAGAAGGAAGGTCCTCTCGGAAATCTTCCTTCTGCTCCCTTTTAGTGATGCCAATTTTATTTATTTATTTGTTTATTTTTGTCAATTGCTTACAAGATAATAGGTATAAGTAAAAACATAGTTATGAATACATGGATACAGGAATACAATAAGTAAGAAAAAACAATAAGGAACGAAACAATGGAGGGACAGTAGGCACAATTGGTGCACATGCATGCAGATCTCTTAGGAAGGGGTGAGGTCAATAGTAGACAGTCTAAAGTGAAAGTTTTTGGGGTTTGGGGAAGAAACCACAGAGTCAGGTAGAGTATCCAGACATTGACCACTCTGTTGCTGAAGTCATATTTCCAGCAATCAAGTTAGTGCGATTAACCTTAAGTCTGTATCTATTGTTGCTCTTGTGTTTCGGTTTGAAGCTGAAGTATTCATTGACAGGTAGGACATCATGCATATGATTTATATACTATACTTAGATTGGACTGAAGGCGGCAAGTTCTAGATTTTCTAGGTCTAGAAATTTCAAGTCTGGTGTCATAAGGTAATTCTCGAACAAGTAGAGAAGTGGATTAATCTTCTTGTGAAAATATTTCTGGACTTTCTACACTTGTTAATATTAGATATGTAATGCTGGATTCCAGACTGATGAGCTGAATTCGAGTATTAGTCTCGCAAATGTTTTGTATGCTCTAGTTAATTAGCTGTATATTACCAGAGAAAAAGCTACATAAGATTAGGTTGACACATCTTAATGCTTTTGGCTGTGTGTAATTACAGTGGGTCTAGCACTTAGATCATGAGATGAGTACTCCAAGATCCTTGACAGAGTTTGGATCCTCAACAAGTCTGACAATTCAGCCCTGTATTTTATTTTCGTGATTTTTTTGCCAATATATAGGACCAGAGCATTATATTTGTTGAGATTTGAAGTAAGCCATTTGTCTTGGCCATTCTGATACATAGTCAAGGTCTTTTTGAAGGGTGGGCACTGATGTTCCGTGGTGTTGAACAGCTTTACATCTTCAGCAAGAAGAATGCTAGTTGCTCTTGATATGATCACAGGAGTCATTTATGTAGAGTATGAAGAGAATTGATCCTAGAACACTGCCTTGGGGGACACTATCTGTTGAAAGGTACAGAATTGATAGGACGCTCCAATTTTGACCATTTGTTGTCTGTTTGACAGGAATGCTTTCATCCAGGTATAGGATCCGAGATACCATAAGATTTTAGTTTAGAGTAGTTTATCACTGAATCAAAGGCCTTTACAGAAAGTCTATTTAGATTGCATCTATTTCTTTGCCCTGATACAGTTTATTGCCATATAGTTTTTGCAATGTAGAGTATGCAGATACATGATAGTTTTTTTTCCTGAAACAAATGTTGTAGCAGATTTATTTGTCTTCTAAGTGGAGGATGGTGGATTGGTTAATAATTAATATTCATGACTTTACAGTGATACAACATAAAAGAGAATTGGTCTGTAATTTTCAATAGGCTCTCCCTTATGAAGATGGGTATAACCATGGCTTGTGTCCATAATTTGCAAGGAGCGGTCCTGAACGATTTTTCAAAGATATGCTTTCGAGGTTCGGCTATGGCAGTGGATAGCTTTTAAGAATAAGCATATTCCATCCGGTCACAATATATCCATCCACTCCAATAGATCGAGAGGTTTTATATTGCATAGTGCTTTTCCAACATTGTCTTCTAATAAAATTGATATGCACATTAGATCATCATAGTGTTCTTGTTTGACTAGGAAGTTCTGGCTTGATCGCTTGCTGTTTATAAATACTGAGCAAAGAATGTGTTAAAGAGGTTGTTTAATAGTGTCGTTGTTGCAGTCTTTATCATTAGTCCTTTTGAGGATGGGATGGACCTTTAATCTTTAGTTTTTTTTTACAAAATTGTAGAAAGTGTGGGTGAAATTGGTGCATAGAAGGTTTCTCTTGTTAATGTTATAATTGGTGCATTCATTTTTATCTGTGGCATAAATTTTTGTATCGCTTTAAGTTGGCAATGTGACCAAATTGTTTTCCACCAAAGTGACTCTTTGGATTGAAGCTCCTTTGATATGGGAATTGTTTTTTCCTAATTTCTTTTTGTGGCTTCTCTTCATTTTTATTTTTTTTTTTTTGGTTTTGGGAGTTGTTAATGGTACATATATTTTGATGACTCTTTTGATTCAAGTAAAAATATGTTGTAAAGGGATGGAGATCCTTGTTTATAAGATCATAGTTGCCTTTTTTTGAAGTTATAATGGGGATTCTGTCATTGTGATGATTTTTTGTGGCGTATGTTGAGACAAAAGTCACATCAAGTTGTGGCCACTGTGGAAAAGGTTCTTTAATTTGTATTCCATAATTGAATTCGAATATTGCAGAAGATGAGATAAGGCAGTTGTTAAAGCCATGTCACACTGCACAACATGGAAAGAGGAATGTAAAGAGGGAGGAATGAGAGATGGAAAGAGATGTTAAAACGGATGAAAAACGACTTGCCATCCGTAGGTGTAACGTGATGCATCTGTTCTGTACTCACTGCGTGCGTGATTCATAGTTCGATCAGTTACCAGCATCCCATCTACTGAGATTTCATGCCGTCATAAAGTTTTGAGCTGCACAAAACATTTTGAGCAGATGAACTTTCCACCACGTCCATTCTAACAATCCGCTACACATACGCGTGGACAAACATTCTACATCCGTTACACGTCCGCTGCATCCGCCTCGGCATCTGCTGTGCATCGTGCAACTCGTATCCGCTCCAGTAGAAAACGGAAGAGGGAGGAGCGAACACGGATGCGCGAATGTACCGCAAGTTGGTAGCACGGACATAGAAAGGATGAAAGCGGATGCAGCATCGCATATAAAGCATTAAAAATGGAAAAAACGTTGGTATGGGGACATTATCTCAGTTATTAAGGATGTCTGGAGGATGTCTGAGCATGCAGAAGGACACCTAGTGGAACCGATATTTCCCTATAAAAAAGGGGAGGAAATCACCTGGACTCTCACTTTCAGTCCAGCAGCCCTGCTGTGCAGACCTCTTCAGCCTTGCTCTTGCTCTTGCTCTTCCACATCATCCATAATCTCCACCATGGATCGTCGCACACATCCTTTGGTAGCCGCCATCATTCTACAGCAGTGCTCACCAGTCCTCTCAGGCTCTTTCACCTGTTCTACGCAAGGAAATGAGGCGTCCAAGAAGTTTGTGGTCCGAAGATGGATCGCGAGAAGAGGAGCTATGACTTTATGACAAGCTGATGGGGAGCTGAGGAACGAAGACCCTTGTGGCATTCCAGCACTTCATGAGGATGCACCCGCCATGTTTGACGAAGTTGTGGAGCGGCTGACACACCAGGTTGACCAAGGTAAAACACCAACTTCTGGCCCAGCCTGGACCTGGGCTGAAGGTGGCACTGTGACTCTGCGACACCTGGCCTCACCAGGAACAGACAGTTATGCCTGGAGGGTGCCACACAACATCCATCAGTACAATTGTGGTCAGGGATGTGGTGCAGAGCCATCATTGAAAGAATACTGGAGAGCTACCTCCAGTGCCACCACCCATGGAAGAAGGCTGGAGAAAATAGTCTGCAGAGCGTGGTATAGAAGTGGAACTTCCCCCACACTGTTCGGAGCCATAGATGGAATGCACGTGACCTGCAAAGCTCCGACCAACTCAGGGTCACACTTATTCACCAACTAACAAGGGCTTCTTACAGCATCCTGCCCCTTTGCCCATGGTCGAATGATGAGCATACAAGTTCATGATACATCGATAGCTTCAGCAACGGTCAGCTCAGATGACAGTTCTCAACGTTAGTGCCCAAGAGTGGCAATCAACTCATTCATTGGCGACTTCCCACAGCAACCCTCTAATAAAAGCGGCCCCCTGCCCAACAACACAAGAGATTGCCTGACTTAATCATGGGTGGTAGATGCGTCGCCTTCTCCCGTCAGAACTAGCACCATGAGAGCGGCCTAGACACTTCCAGATAACATCACCACGTGAGAAGAGACTCATTCAATTGCACAGGACTGTCCGGAAGAGCGGAAAGTGGTGGAGGAATGCCGTATTGGCATCGATTCGACAAAACAGGGTTCAGTGGTACTGTTCACGATAGCAGTCATCGCACCGAACGTGCAGGATAATAATGAGCAACCTGCCTGCAGTCCGATCAAGGAGCTGCGATTGGGACAACCACGGACTGTCGGTTCAGCGGGCACAAGTCTTACGTGGACTCGCGCACGCAGCGCAACGGGTAGGCATCGGAATGCTTGATGACGGGGGCAAGAAATGTCTGGCAAACTCTGATAAGACTCTGAAATGAGGGAGGATAACCTGTGCACGTAGCAATTCGCCAAAAGCTCCGTGAATGGGAGAAGCCAGCGAACTCCGAACGCGGTGCTACTCCTGGCCACTTAGAGCGTGGGCTATCGCATACTGGCATACTTAGCGGATAAGCACGGTAGAGATAACAAATAATGTCTTCCTTTGAGCCTGTTCATATCTTATCAGCTGCAGTGATTTGAATTGTTTGCCATGTATGTGTAGTGATTCCTCTAATCAATAAGTACAGGGTGAATTCTAATATAAAGTAGTAATGTTTTAATGTGTAAATGAGTTTTGAATGATACAACTAATTTTAATAATGCCATAGGTTGATGTGAAGGGATTGATAATTAATGTCCATTATTGTACTGAGAAGGCTTATATCTATTCCCAGTCGTAGTCCCATTGAATAGCTATCTGATCAACTATCTAACTATTAGCTTAGTCCCATCCATGTTGACTGCCTAGGCTTCTATCTCTGTTCCGTACCAAACAGCCTATTACCTCATCTCCACAGCTATGTCACAGTCAATTCCCATCCGCTATTTACCACCTATTCGCTTCACACCCGAAGCAAAAGATAATTACCACTGCGCTCATTTACCAGCTGCTATTCAAATCTTATTCCCATGCCCACAGCTATCCTGCCACAGCATCCCTTGTTATCCTCCTGAATCCAGTCCCAAACACTATATCTCATCCCACAAGCTATGCACACTTTAAACGCATCAAGCTGAAAGCATCTTCTCCACATAAAGTTAAACCATTTCTAAAGTTATCCCAAATTATTTAGATAAAAGAACTGAACCAAGTGTGTGAAGCAAAAGATAACCTTATTAATAACAAAACTGTAGGACTTTATTAAAAAAGCAAAATGAACCAGAAAAAAGTGTCCCAAGCAAAGATAAATCAACAGGTAACAACCCAGTCTCTGCACTCTTCTCATGTCACTCTGACGCGTGCCCATTGTCTCAGGGGTGAAGGGTCCAGGTGCTGTGGCTCGGTGAGCAGTGGCTGGATTGCTTTGTCTGAGGCACCCATATGGGCGTGCCTGGCCCTGAGAGGAAACAGGGATGGTGTGTAGAAGAAGCTGCTTCAGAGAGCTGCTCAGTCCTGTGATGTTGAGAGCCCCTTCCTCCAGGACATGGGGTGTCAGTCCCAAGACCGATGACAGATGTTCTGAGACCGGGCTTGGCTGTTGGGTGAGAAAATAGGAGTGTTGGGGCTGTAGGAGTGTAGTGGTCTGCAGCTGAGCGAGGTGAGCCGGCTTGGCATCGGTGTATCGGTAGCATGCGGTGGCACCTGTGGTGTGCAATGTACCGTGTGCCTGACTGGAAGGGCTCTTCCCCTGTGCTGCTGGGAACTACTGGTAGCCCTAGCTTGGTTGGTGAGGGGCTGTTTAAAGCCTTGGAAGGGCTGTTTACATCGCCTGGGGTGGAGGAGCAGATCTGGACGGTCAGAGCAGGTCTTCAGCTGGGCCTGGAGGTTTGGCATCGCAGAAGACTTGTGATCCTCTCCTTGTTTCACCTGGTACTGCGGCTTCGGGCATTTCAATGAGGGTCGTGGTTCATGTAGTTGAGGAAGGGCTTTCTGTTAGAGGATGAATCTCGAAGTGCACCAGCTGAGAGAGAGATCTACGCTGCTCTCTTGATGGTGTTCCTGATTCTCAAGAGGATAGTGTGGCTCTTTCCCTCCGGTCTGCCTCTCTGCCTGCTTTCTGTGGAGGTGGAGGCTTGGGGTGGCTGTGGGTTGTGTCTGTGGTGGCCACGGCCTTTCTTGCTCCATCTGAATCAGGGGATCCTCCATGTGCTCTGGCATGGGGTGTGCAAGCTATCGGGGGGTTTTCCATCGTTGGGCGCTCCAAAGATACCTTCCTGACACAGGAGCTGAATCTTGGCCAGTAGAGGACTAGGCTTTCCTGTGGGCTGCCTGAGAGAGAGGGTGGTGACAGAAGGGCTGCCTCCTCGGTAGCAGACCTCATCCGTCACAAGAAGCTGCAACTTTTGCCATGACATAGGTCTCCGGTCGTTGAGCTGACCGCGGCCTGGCCAGACTTCTTGAGGTGCAGCTTCCCATACCAGGTGTGCATGTGCTTGCCACCACTCCAGAGAGGACATCCGAAGTGTGAGCGCTCGGCTTCTCCGCCTTCTCTCTCCAAAGCGCCTGCTTACGCTTGTTGTTCGTCGATAGAGACGGCTGTGTCCCTTCCCACGAGGTACTCGTTCTCTCCTCAGCCATTCGAGCACCTCCTCCTCGTGTTCCTCTGCAATGGAGTACTGGTCTCCTCTCCCCCTTTCAATGCAATTACTCTTCCCTCCCTCTGGAGGGCCTTCTGGCCCCATCAGCAGGGCTTGAGGTTCTAGGGGCTAGTCCATACAATCACCACCACCACAGCAGCAGCAGCAGAGCACCACCAACCACCGCAGCAGCAGCGACTCAAACGACCAGCAGAAGCACCAGCACCTAAGCATGTTACAGCAGCACCCAGCAGAGTCAGCTACCAGGCAGAAGCACAGCACAGGAGCAGCACAGCACAGCACCAGCAGAAGTCAGTAAAGACAGAAGAGCAGCAGCAGCAGCACCAAGCAGCAGAAGCCCTGCAGAAGCAGAGTCCAGCACCAGGGGTGGGATGTGGTGCTTGTCCTTCTGCCAGAGGAGGCACTGGCTTCCTCTTCTTCCCCATGGTTGTTGGCTGAAGATGTGTCTGGCAGCAGGTCTTTCTCTGAATGGGTGACTGCTTTGCGAGCTGCTTCCCTTTATATCCACGGGGTGACACAATGCATCCTCCCCGCATGCACAGTGAATCTTTGCATCCACAAGGCATCCGCTATGCATCCGCTCCTTCCACTGCACGTCCGCTTCGCTGTTCCCATGAAGCCCTGCGTGATGTACTAATTAAATCAAATAAAAACGAGTAAAAAAAACGCTGTAAAATATATGAGGACATAAATAAATTGATATCTATGACAATATTCGACGTAATAATAACAAAAAGTACACAATAAATGAAGAGTATATCGAAACAGATAATAGACAATACTAAATATAAAAGAATATATAAGAAACCATAATAAAAAAAATCTAACAAATAAGGAAAAGATGCCGAAACACAGAAACAAAAAATAAAATGACAGATGATAACAGATAATATAAAAATGCCAATCAAGAAAAAACAAAAAAAATCAACAGCGAAGCAAGCTTAGCGTATAAAAGAAGATAGATCTCGGTTCCATCCGCTAGGCTTCCATTGAGCATCTGCTTAACATCCTCGCTACGTCCTCCCCATGTCCGTTCCCTTCCGTTGTTGTCCGTTCTCTTTATGCAAATTTGGGGCAAATTTGAGAGCGGATAACAACGGATGGAAAATTTGCTCGTCCGCTGTGTCCTTTTTACATAAGTTTTGCATCCGTCGACCGATGTGACCTAGCCTTAAAAGTCTAGTGTTGTTGGTTACCAGTTGTTCTAATCCCAGATTTGTTACTGCATTGTAGAAGGTTGCATGTGTGTGTTCAATTGTAAATTTGTTCAGGGTCCAGTTAATTTGAGTTTCACAGTCGACAATGGTACCAAAAATTTCTGGCTCTTTTTTGAGCAAAAGACAGTATTTTCCTCCCACCAAGGAGTTTGATAAAGGGAACAGAGGAAGCGTGGCATTTTCCAGATTGCATATGTCAGAAATAATTTTCCTTTTCTAAGCTGGGGTAAGGCAAACAAGACACAAGACATGCTGCTGATGGAAAGGAAGTGATCTGTTTATTCTCAAAAGCAAAGAGGTTCACTGTTGGGGGTACCTACCAGGGATGGGATGGTTTGAACATGCCTTTGTGAGGGGACTGGTTTTTATGAGTATGTGATGTTTTTTCTGTATGGAGAGGTGGTAAAGGATTGCTCTGGTGTGTTGTTTTGTCCAGGGAGCAGTCCTAATTGTCCTTTCCTTTCATTGAGAGTCTCTTTTTGTTGTTGCGTAAGTGTGTCTAGTTCTCCTTAACATGGGAGAGAGGAAGTGTGAATATGTGGGTCTTTTTACTTTCCTTTGTCAGATAGATCAGTTTCTGCATGTTTCAGTTCTTTGTTATAGCTGAGGTGTGCTTTTTGAGATCTTTTGTTTCTGTGATGTCTCACTTGGACAACTCTTCTGACTCTTCCTTGGAGGCCAGGTGGAGAGAGAATGAGCTTGTTCCTGGAACATCAGGAACAGAGTTAATTACTGACCCTGAACAGCCAGCAGAAAGAGAATTATAGACTTCAGCTTGCAGGCCAGTGAAGAGGAGGGGAAGAGCTGTCTTCTGTGATAGATCTCCCAGTATGCAGGGCAGAAAAACGAAGGTCTCCCAGATTGCTCGGGAGAAGGCCCCATCCTTCTCGATGAGTTGCACAGGGAATCTATTTAGCATAGCAGGCAGAGGGGGGTGTTGCTGGAAACAATGTGTGTGGGTTGTGGCCATGTGTCTGTGCGTGTTTCCTGCTTGAATTTTGAGACCCTAAATTTCTATAACCAGTGAGCTAACATGGATGTACTTTCAGTTTTTGCCTGGGGGGAGGGCTTTATGTTTGTTTATTAGACTTATTTGTTTCAGCAGTTTGTTATTGTTTTATGGACTAATTCACCATTGCTCAGGGGATTAATCTGGGCTTGCTTGTGGTTGGCTTCTTTGGGTACAGATCTAAAGCTGGGTGAAGGGAACTGCTGGGGAATACCAATAAAACTCTCCATAAACCACACTGACATGTATGTGTGAGTGAGTAGGACAGCACAGTTATGTTGCAATTGTAATTCCTTGCCTGGCAAAATAGTTTATCAGGTCTGTGTCAGAATTCCAGCAAAACCAAATCCCAATGAGCAACTCTGAGACAGGCATTATCTCAAAGTTTCTTTTTAATGGAAAAGTCACATTGGCACATCTGGAAAAACCTAAATCTGAGGGTTCTCCCTCAGTAAATCAAAATCCAAAATCCAACCCCTGCACCCATCAGTCCATCACATGGTCCAATCACCATCTGCCATACCAAGAGAGATCCCTTCAACCACTCCTCCTCCAGGTGTAGGAATAACATGACTTGACCAAATAGAAGAATGTCTAACTACTATTATGTCTAACTACCCTAAAAATCCCCCCTCCTAATTTCCCAAACACAGGAATGTGGCAACATGGAAGTTTCTGGTGTTAATATGACTTCCAAAGCTGACAGTCTGTTTATTTATGGCTCATTTGAGACAGGGGGTCTCCAAACTTGGCAACTTTAAGACGTGACTGGCTCAGTAATTCTGGGAGTTGAAGTCTACACATTCTAAAACTGCCAAGTTGGAGAACCCAGATTTAGAGGGAAACAGGACTTTTAGCTAAGCATTATTTTATTTTCATCAAGGAATTATTTCCAGATATACATGAAGAAAAAGGTTACTTTTAATTGTAGAGGAGGGTGAGGATTATGTAGTCATGCACAGCATGAGGGGAAGTGCTTGGGGATTTAAAGAAAAGGAAGGATTTTATTTGCAGCACAAGCACGAGATAAAGTTTAGTAAGTTGTATTTAGCCTTTGGACCTCAGGTTCCTCATCATCATAATATAACAGGATTTTTGCTCAAATAAACAATGCTATGTGAAAATAGTGCTAGCACTACCATATAGTTAAATAACATTATACACATTACAATTTTCACTAAAAAGTGTTCACACAGAATTCAACATTCTGTATTTAGAGTTATTACTTCTAAACATTCTTTAGTGCTTGTTGCTAAATTTACATTTGAAAGAGGCAAACAACACATTTTAGAGTTCTATGTTAAAATCATATATAATTCTTGTCAGATATAGCTTCCACTGAGTGTCTTGGAAGATAGTGTTTGACAGAGAAAATGCAGTTAATGGACCCAGATGTACATAATAGTGAAAAGATGTGCTTTTGGTGAAATGTTTATCAACTAAAGGAGAAATGGATGGAGAAATATTAAATTGTGCAAATAGAATGTTGTGAGATATAAGAAATGAAAATAGCTATATATAAAAGTGTGTTTCTGCCCACTTTGTTATACTGAAGCGAGAAATGATCATGTCAGGAAAAATTAATAAATCGATGCATTGGGAATAGAATTGAGAATGAATAAGGAATGAGTGAACACAGATTATTTGCATTTTGATAACTCTTGCATCCCTTGGTTTGGGGTGGGGTTGGGGAAATTGAATGGAGCCTTTACTGGCTGAATGCCCTTCCTGACATCTATGCAGAGTTGGCACCACAGATATTTTTTTTGCACCTTGATAAAGAAACATCTATCCCTGCCTGGGAATGAACTCTCAACCTTTCCAATAGGAGGTGAGAGTCTTTGCCTCAAAGTCACCACGCCGGTCTGATAGATCTTTTCAATAACCATATTCAAAACATATCAGCCAGACCTTTGACAAGGGACATTGAGACCCCTTCCCTCATTCCATCTGTCTGCTACACTTGCCATTTTTATCTTCTCTCTTTATGTTTTGTTGATTTTATTTTAATGTCTTTGATTGTTGTGAGCTGCCTAAAATCGTTGAGAGCCAGGTGACAACAATAACAGCAACAACAATAATTTTTGAAAAGAAGCCTGAGTCAGACATGAAGATAATTGACTAATCCATGCCAAAGCCTTGCAATTTTACCTGAATAAAAAATAAAGATTAAAAAAAAGAGAGAGAAAGGAGTCCCTGCAGATTTTCTTCCACTAGTCGTTGCAGACTATACAAGGTGGCATGCTCATTTTGGTTTCAAGGCCATTGGTGTCCAAAAACATTTCCACAATGATGTGACCAGCATGGTGTAATGGAGAACTGTTACATTCCCACCAAAGTGGTATCTATTCATCTACTTGCATTTGCATGGTTTTAACCAGGGGTTGGGATTCTACCAGTTCGCACCTATTCACTAGAACCGGTTGTTAACATTCTAAGCAGTTTGGAGAACCGGTTGATAGAAGAAATTACTGGCCTCATCCTGTAAAGAAGGCAGGAAGGAAACATTCTGGTGTTGCTTACAAAAACTGCCTCTCTGTTAATCCTTATTACATTTTTGGCAGGACGAGACTTCTTGTCTCTGGAGCTTCTCTGGAGTTTGTTCCCCTCCTTTGCTGGTACTTTGCTTGTGTGGAGTGACCATTCAAAGTTACAATGGCACTGACAAAAATGACCTATGACCATTTTTCACACTTATGACTGTTGCAACATCCCCACAGTCATGAGAGGCCAGGCGAGAAGATGCATGCCTCGATGTGAGTGATATTGAGTTGGCCACACCCAGCCAATAACATGACCACCAAGCCATGCCCACCAACTAAACCACGCCCACAGAACCGGTTGTTAAAAAATTTGAACCCAACCCCTGGAATCCCACTGCTAGGTTGAGAGGAGCTGGGGTGAGGATGGGGGCTCACCCTACCTCATGGTGCTTGGGTCTCGAACCTGGGCTGCTGAACTTCCAGGTGACAAGCCCAGTGTCTTAACTACTGAGCCACCACACCACTTTCAATAAGGAATAAGGACAAATTCAATCTGAATTTGATTTATCATTACGCTTAATCAAAAAACATCCTATTCCCACCCACCCTGCACAAAAGCTCAGACTGTTGTTCTTTGCAGCGCAAGGTACTATAGCATTTTTCTTTATGCATCTCTTCACCCCTTTTTTGTGTTTTTTGTGTGTTTATTATTGTTTCATAGTCTTAAGGAACAAATTCACTTTCCACAGTGCTTCAAAAAGTTGCTCATTAAAGAGAGATAATTAAAGGATAAGGAAATACCATGTCAAGTCTCGGTTTTTCTATCAGTCACCTCCTTTGAGATTATTCAGATTCGATAGTCTATAATTGTGTTTGTTAAAAAGAATAATACATTGTGACTATCTTAATTATAAATGAACATAACAACTGTGGTTAAATATGCTTTCCACATTACTTTAATCACACTTGGCATATTGCATATGATCTAATCTAATCCATATGGAAACAATCCCAAATTAGTCTGTTTCTAGGCATACGGTGTACATGAAGTGATGTATCTCACATGTTATGGATTATAAGGTCAAAACAATCTATTATCAGGTTACTCTTAAAGTACAAAGTTTTAATTAGTCTCCTGTATATTTACTTTCAACACCCTCCCCCAATTCTTGCCATATTACCAGGTAGAAACTTTAGATTTGTCTGCAGATGTTGTCACTGATTTAGGCCTAGGGGGTGAGGACAATATTACTCATTTATTTTTGTTGTTTTGCTTTGCTGTGGAAAATCACAAAGTCCCTGTCATTGAGGTGTCTTCATTATGTGAAAGATAAGTCTTGAGTGATCTCATATTGCTACCTTATAAACATTTACTGCAGATCTTATCTAAATCTTGCAATATGTTCTCTGCATACTTCCTTTTCATTGGCATAAGGTGCTGTGCATAAGATAAAGGTTCCTACTGCACATACATGCTAATTGTTTCCGGCTCTTGAGGGCAGTGCTTATCTCCATTACAAAGCCGAAGATCCAGCGCTGTCTGAAGACGTCTCCATGGTCATATGGCCAGCATGACTAAATGCCAAAGGTGCACAGAACGCTGTTACCTTCCCACCAAAGTGGTCCCTATTTTTCTACTGTCATTTTTTACATGCTTTTAAACTGATGGTTGGCAGAAGCTGGGATAAATAATGGGAGCTCACTCCCTTATGTGGTGCTAGGGATTCGAACTGCCAAAATTTCTGATCGACAAGCTCGGCGTCTTCGCCATTGAGCCATAAGATACCAAGGGCATATTTCAAATGGTTATTTAGCAATCAGCCTTTGGAACCTTCCCTCCCTCTCTCCTGTCTTTCTTTATTTTTTCTCCTTTCCTCCTTCCTTCCTTCCTTTCGTCACAGTTATTATTAAAAAGAAACCACAAGGCACAGAAAAGAGAGATTATTACTATAACCACAATGATCTGAAATGTCTGTCCTTGACAGAGGGCTCCATCAGGCAAAAACATACACTGATGGATGTGCCAGAACATTTTATAGGGTCATTACATGTGAATATGAGTAGATTTTGCACATCTCTATGCAACAAGCCTCCTGTTGATTACACCAGTATTTCTCAAACTTAACCATTTGAAGATTTGTAGACATCAACTCCCAGAATACCTTGTGGCCAGCTGGGGAGTTGTGGGAGTTGAAATCCACACATTTTCAAGAAGCCAGGTTTTGAGAAACACTGGGTGATACTTTCAGGGTTTTCATTCTATTTCTTTCTCAGTTGTTCCCGGTTTTCCTTCTGCTCTGACCTATGAACATAAGGTAATTTACCTATCTCATTCTCTCTGCATAATAGAAGAAAGTATATGTCACAATTTTAGCTCAACTTAAGCCCCTGTCACACTGCACCAACGGATGGAAAGAGGATGTAAAATGGAGAAAAACACTTGCCATCCGTT
>BHFT01001505.1:0-25063 GCA_004320025.1 Laticauda laticaudata
TTTAATGGCTGCCTCTTTATTGCTGGCAAAAAGAGCTTCTCCTGGATCTACCAGGGACTTTGCAATATCCCTGGAATCGACAGGATGCACTCTTTATGTTCACCATCTCTTCAGGACGGTTTAGATCCATTTGGACCGTCCAGGAGCAAAGATATCGACAGCGATCTCAGACCTCTGAGATCGCATGCCATATCATCATGATGCCAACTCTGCCCTCCCCCTGTGATGCTTCAAAGTTACAACTGCACTAAAACAAAGTGACATGACTATTGTTCACACTTGTAACCACTGCACATCCCCATGGTCACATGATTTGCATTCAGTTATTTGACAACTAGTTCGTATTTCTGACAGTTATAGTGTTCCCAGGTCCTTTGGTGACCTTCTGACAAGCGAAGTCAATGGGGAAGCCAGTTTCACTTAGCAACCGTGTTACTAATTTAATAACTGCAGTTATTCGCTTAACAAATGTGGCAAGAAAAGTCATAAAATGGGACAAAATTCACTTAACAAATTTCGCACATAGCAACATAAATTCTGAGCTCAACTGTGGTTGTAACCTATACAGCAGTGTTCCAATATTTAAGGGGCCACCACAAAAAAGAAGGGGTCAACCTATTATCCAAAGCAGCTAAAAACAGGATAAAAAGCAAAGGATGAAAACTAATCAAGGGAAACTAAAAAGAAATTAACTGATAGAACAATTAATCATTGGAATAGCTTTCCTCCTGAAGTTGTAGATGCTCCAACACTGGAGGTTTCTGAGAAGAAATTGGACAACTATTTGTCTGAAATGATATAGGGCAGAAGTCTTCAAACTTGGCAACTTTAAGACTTGTGGACTTCAAATCCCAGAATTCTCCAGCCAGTAGGGAGTTGAAGTCCACAAGTCTTAAAAATGCCAAGTTTGGAGACCTCTGCCCTATATGTACAACAGTGGTGGGAATAAAAAAAAAAATTACTGCCGGTTCTGTGGGTNCTCCCCACCCCACTAACCTGCTTTCCAGCTCTGATCTCCTGTGCAGGGCAACAAAAGAAAACCCGGCTGATCAGCTGGGACCTGGGAGGCAGAGAAGAGATGGGGGCGGGGCCAGTCAGAGGTAGAATTTGCTGGTTCTCCGAACTATTCAAAATTTCTGCTACCAGTTCTCCACAACTGGTCAGAACATGCTGAATACCACCTCTGATGTACAAGCTAAATCTTATAGAGAAGTTGCTGCAGAGATCAGAAAAGACCAATATGGATGTGTGTGAGTCATGCTTCTTGATATATGAAAAGAACTTCCTGCTATTTTATCAAACCTCAGCCATAACCAATGCCCATGAAGGCATCAGCACAGCTGCAGAACCTATATGTATGATGCACAGAGGCCACAACAAAGAAGAACCAGGGATTTCACACTTCTGACAACCTATTTCTAGTACAGTTTTGTTGTTTGCTGCAATCTGACCAAAATATAACCTTTTTGATACATTTTAAATATCCTGATTCTCTTATTTGTCTTCTTTCCTTTTTTCTGTAGGGCACTATGAAGATGTAATTTTCTCACTTCTCTTTTCCTACTTTCTCCCCATTGCTCTGCTTCTTCTCTAGTAAATATGTCAAGTCTCTTTGTCCTGCCTTCTTGATTTCATGATACATTTATTTCTATGTTTATTGTATTTGCTTGGATGTTTTCTCACAGAGCTGATGGTAAATCTCTCCTGACTCAGTAGGAAACTATTCTTCACCACAATTACACCTGCTGTTGGCCTTTTCATTTTCTTTAAGCTTTTGATGAAATTGTATTTTCTGAAACCCTATGAATTTTGCCGCCAATTCTTACCTAACTCATCAATTCAACCATCTCCTTTCTCCCTCCCATCTCTCTTTTCTATCAACGTTTCCATTTTGTAAGGTATTTTCCTAATTTTCTCAGATAATGCTGTTCTCTGATACTTTATATTTGGTTTCCTCCACTATAAAGATTGCAAATTGTCACTTGACTTTATATTTTCAAAGATTTTGCAAAAGATCTAGCCATGCAGATCATACAGTGACTGAAATAACCCCCATTGACCATAATGGGATTTGTGCAGTTCAACCCTATGCAACTCTTGAAGAGTAGAAGGCTTCGTGGTTTCAGGTTATTTCCCCCCTTTTAACACTCCAAATCTCTTCTTCATAACTCAAAAGTGCAGGCTCTATTTCCTTCTGATTTTGTTTGAAAAAGTCAAAAATATGGACACCATACCTGGATACAATCGACAGGACAGAATGTTGAATTTAGATATGACAGATTATTCTTAAATCTAGTGGAGCGATGAACTCACTGAATGATCATGGGCAAATCATCCAGTTTCAAACTATTCTCATGTGTAAAATGAGTATTCCCAAGGAGCTCTTATAGTTTACAAAATGTTATTTATATCCAAGAGCCCATTTTCAGACATCAATTCTAAAAGCTAAACTTTTGCTGTTCCTTCAGTGTCTCTCTTCTTATAATTGATTGATTTAGATCATTTCTAGGTTGCCCCTATCTGTTATGACTCTAGATAGTTTTCAACATACAACATAAAAAAAATAAGATAAAGAATTACATAATCAAAAAGAAGGTTAAAAAACAGCCATTCAAAAGACGAAAGCATCATTCTTCTGTTCTAATTCCCTGGATTGGTTTCCTCACCTTTTTCTGAACTTCATCCAGACAATCAGGATTCTTTAAGTGTGACCAGACACAAGGTAAAGTATGAACAAAGCAGAATCAAATGAAACAATTATTTTCCATGAATTGGAAACCATACAGTGAAATTTTAATGTAAAATTTCAATTTGAAATTTCAATCATGGGATGGAAATTCAGTTGCTTCTACTTGACCATTATATTTTTGTTACCTTATATCATCTGCATTATTGCATAATGGCATCATACTTAGAGAGTACTGTAAAGCACTATGAGGTGGTATATAAGTCTAAATGCTATTCCTATTATTCAAATAATGTAAATTGTCTCAAAGGATATAAAACAAATAATGTTAAAGTAAAGTAAGCCTAACTATCTCATCTGCATTATTTCAGATCCAATGGAGCTTCTGACAGAAATTGGGTTTTTTGCATGTAAGCTCCATTAAATGGTATCTAGATACAGGATCTAATAGATCTATTAAATCTATTAAATTAAGGTTTCACTGTTCTCTTGGAATTACATTTACTGTTTTTGCCGCCATGTCATGCTGTTGGCTCATATTCACTTTGCAATCAATCTCTATTTGAAACTATTTGTGACCACGTAGGAAACACGGCCAAGTGAACTCATTCTGTTCTGTTGTAATATTACATCAACAGAACCTTGCAATCTGAAAGTACATTTCGGCTCCCATCCCTTTTATAGCCCAAGAAAATAGGGAGAGTCTTTTCTGAGCTGCTTGGCCCCCTACATTTCTGTGCCATCTAAGTTAAAAGCTAATCTGATTGTTCTTTTGACTGCATTTCTTTGCTGGTCTCCCAAGGCTATTCTCATAAACCACTACAATCATTTTCACATGTATCATAACCAAGTCAAATGTTACCACCCTATACCTATTCGAGCTCTGGTGGCACAGTGGTTAGAATGCAGCATTGCAGGCTAATTCTGCTGACTCCTGGCTACCAGCAGTTCAAAAGTTAAATTCTCACCGGGTCAAGGTTGACTCAGCCTTCCATCCTTCCAAGGTGGTTAAAATGAGGACCCAGATTATTTGGGGCAATATGCTAACTCTCTAAACCACTTAGAGAGGGCTGTAAAGCACTGTGAATCAATATATAAACCTAAGTGCTATTGCTATTAATCTTAGTTCTGCTTCCTCGGTTTAATTTAAAGATAATATTAAAAAGAGTAGGAATGCTCTTGCTTTAACATTGGCATGCTTTTTTATGGTATAAGGGAACTAAAATACAGGGTTATTTTAGAAGACATCATATACGGGAGTCTCTGTGGTTAAAATTGGGAAAAGATTAAAAGACAATGTTATTTTGAAAATTCCAGTCTGGTTATCGACTATTGAGCATTTTCTCATCCTATAACTTATTATAGAAGGAACAAACAGTTAGATATGGGGAAATTTTTGCAATGAAAAGGGTGAACTTAAATCCGATGCAAAAAACTAGAGGAACAAAGGTAATTAAGAATGAATTGGTTTTCTTATGCGCAAATACATTCAAAGTATGAAGAAAGACTTTAAAACAGAAGGTTTCTATAATAAATTGAATGATTTAGATAAAGATTTGACAGTTACTGATGAAAAGGTGATTAAAAAATTGTATGGATATTTATTAAAAATTAAACTAGAAGAACAAGTTTAAAGAAACTATGAATTGCTTGGGGGAAGAATTTTGGATATGCGATTGATCTAGAGAAATGGCAAAAATTATGGTCTTCAAAATTATAAAATGGCAATGTAAACAGCATTTAAAGAAAATTTGTATAAGATGTTTTATAGGTACCATTTTCCCAACAAGAATAGCCAAGAATGTTCAGAATAAATCCAAAAGATGTTGGAAATATCATCAAGATACCTGGCTCATATTACTATATGTGGTGGACTTGTGCGGATGCAAAAAATATTGGATTAAAATCCACAAGTGGTTGGAAAAAATGACTAAAAAGCATATAGATGAAAACCAGAGATATTTTTATTGGGAATCTACCTGAATACATACAGCAAAGATTTAAAATATTTTGATTGTAAATGTATTAACAGCAGCTAGGATTGTTTTTTGCTAAAAATTGGAAAAAATGAGAAAATACCATTGCAGGAGGAAATTATCAAGAAAATACTGGAATGTGCTGAAATGAGTAGATTGACATTTGAAATTAGAGAACAAGAGGATAAACAATTTTACAAAATTTGGGACCTTTTCTATCAATGGCTAGATAACAAAATATATATAATAGAATATAATAACTTTAACAGAACTACAATGACGTGGGATAATACCCAAAGGAAGCTAAACAGCAACATGTAAGTACCCGCGAAAGCTTAAAAAACGAATATAATAGAATATGTAGAATTATAGAAATAAATGAATATATAAAGACGTATTTCTTTTTATTATTATTATTTCATATTATAAAATGTTTTTTGGATAGATTTGGAAGGACTATATGAATTGTTATAAAATAAACTAAGTAAAGTATAGCTATCTCGCAAAGTATGAATGAACAAAATTAAAGTCAAATGATTGATTTAATATAATACTAGGATATTCAATTTCTGATAATATGAGTTATTATGTAATGTAACTGTAATTGAGACTATGAAATCGATGCACAACAAAATTTAAACCAACCGACAGCACTGTTTTGTACACTTATGGAAGAAAGTTGATGTTTTTATGTTTTGTTTGTTTTTGTTTGTCCTTAAAAATCAAAAAAACTTAACCAAAAAAATAAATAAATAAAAAGAGTAGGAACACTGCCACATTTACCATAAATATAAATAGAAAAATCTTTTAAAAGTCTAAAGGCCTCATATTCAAATACTGAAATAGTATGTTCCTCAAAAGAAAGGAGTATAAAAAGGAAACTGGAACATGATATCAGGATTATTTGCAAGCAATATAGAGAGAGGTTTCAAGAGACAAAAATCAAAATGAAATAAAAGAACATAAATCTTAGCAGAAGAAATACAAACAGGCAAAAAGAGATGGATAACCAATAGATAAAAACACTTGAGACTAATTTGAAATCAGATGGGAAGTTGGATAACATTATGGCACAGTTGGCATTTAACTAGGTTAAAAGAAGATAATTGCAGAAAAGCTCAATGCATTCTTTGCATTTGCTTTCATTGTGCAGTTGTGAGGCCCTGAGTTGAAGATTTTTTCCCCAGAATCTGAAAAACATAGGTAACTAGAAATAAATTGTATGCCTAATAGATTAAACAAGCAAATGAAATTATCCAACTCAGACAATATCCATGAAGGGCTTCAAATTTTTAAAAGGTGTAATTTATTTCTAAGAGAGCCAACTATCTCCAAGGTGTAATGAAGTTCCAAGGTTTTTTTTTAATGAAAATTAAAGAAATATTACAGCTTAATGAAGAGTTTGGGTAATTAGTGGGTAGTATTTAAAATAAAATAATTAAACATAATTGAGAGTCTCATGCTTAAGAAAACCAACAGAGTATCTGCAAATAAAGTTTTGTCTCACAAACCTGGTTGTTTTTTTCATTTTTGTTTTTAGGATAGCAATAATTCAGCAAGTAAGAGTTATTCAAAAGATAACACATTCTGAAATTTTCAAAAGCTTGTTCCAAAGTTCCTTGTCAGATACACATTGAAACTATCAAACAGATTAGATATGTGAACATTTAAAGTACAAAATATGTGCATTTGTTTGTGTGCGTAAACATGCACGCACACACATACACTGAAACCAGTGGCAATAAGTTGATAATGATTCATTTGCCCTTTTTATTTGAATGAGAGTAACATTCATCTGGAATTTAATTCACTTGCAATTCTAATTCATAAATACATTTTTTGTGAAATTGCCTTCAAGTCCGTGGGCTTTTGAAACACATGGTTTCGTAATGTTCCCAGCCAGTTTTCAAAATTGCTAATCTGTTGAATATATTTTGTGTAATTAGATAGAAATTTTCCTTCAAGATACACCAAACTCTTCCCCCCCCTAATTTGAGAAAGTCAACAGTTGATATAAAATCTCTTTCAAGTTAAAAATAGACTCAGTAAGGAACTCTATTTCTATACATCAGCAGAATTCCTTGTTGGGTGTTTTGTTTTTTACATTCTGCAGATCAAAGTTAATAGCGGTTACACTAACATTTAAAAAAGAGAAATAAGCATGCAAGTATATTTAAAAGTTAGTAGGATCTCTTTCTGAATAGCAAATCTAATGAAGAATAGAGTTGGAAAAGCACGTCAAAAGTTGGGCAGACAAGGAAAGGGCAACATGTGAGCCATGGTGGTGCTATGGTTAGAATGCAGTATTGCAGGCTAATTCTGCCAACTGCCAGGGGTTCAATCCTGATTGTCTCAAGGTTGACTCAGCCTTCTATCCTTCTGAGGTCAGTAAAATGGAGACTCAGATTGTTGGGAGCAATATGCTGGCTCTGTCAACTGCATAGAGTGCTATAAAGCATTATGAAGCAGTATACAAGTCTAAGTGCTATTGCTATTTGGGAGGTTGCAACTCCTTCCCACCTTTCTGAAGGGTCAGAGGTCATATGTATTCTGGGGTTTCAAAAATGACCAAAACACTGTTGTTCATTTTTAGGGAGGAGTCACCAGTGGGGATGGGATTGGGAAGATTTCCAGAGGCAAAGATTCCCATTCCCTTCCTTAAAACTCCCCCCTCCCCCCATGAATCAGATTCATGCCACAGAACTTAGTCATCTCTTGCTACAACTAATGAAACATTACAATCTTTTTGTTAGCAGAATAGATAGATGATCAAGAATATAGTCAGGCATTTATTTCATTTTGGACTCCTTGGGCTGATTCTGCAACTTGGATCACCAAAGAGGGTATAATTAAATACTAGCCAGAATCAACCCTCAATATCAAATGGCAGGTGTCCATTTTTAAATGCTTAAATCAAAAAAACATATAACTTGCTAACTGAGACATATAAAGTATGTTTTCCCATCCCTTTCAATTATAAGATTGCAAACTCCGGTAGCTGGATAACAATTCCATTGGGGAAGCAGTGATATCTTGGAATGGGTCCAGGCTAGACAGATGGCACAGGAAAGGGGGGGTTAATGAGACATATAATATTGGAGGAACTGTGTTCTTCTCGGTAACAATGTGGCATTATTAAAGCCCTTGATAGAAGTAAATACCTTGAACATTGAAAAAAAGAATGAGATCGGCAAAAAAGGATATCAGGTCAATTTTGTTTGAAAATTAATTCTGTTATTCTTAATTTAAGGCAAATGCAAGCTTCTGCTTTCTATTGAATTGTATAAAGCCTGACTCTAGCCCAGCTTCTCTTCTGCTTTTGCAACCCGGTTTGAAAGCGGAGGAATCTTTTTGTTTTGCAATCAGAGCTCCACTGCTTTGTTTTTGTTTTGTCCTCAAAATAAGTTACAGATGCATTTCTGTAGCAGAGCCCCTCTCCAAACAGTAATTTGCCATCTCTTTTGGGGACTTTATTTCAGTTGGCTCAGTAAGTGGGGGAGGGGTGTGAGGGAAATGTACCCCACAGTCATAGATTGATGACTTTTGACCTAGAGAATGGATGATACATTAATTCTGCTCAACAAGACAGAAATTTTGGAGCACGTGGTTGACATGTTTTAAATGCATAAAACTTGAGAACTATAATCAGGAAACATTTTTCTCGGTGTGTCTGTCTAGATAGACAAAAATAAATGGACAATGGGTCTGGCTCACACCAATATGGTTCAGGCCCCCATAGAAGACTTCAGAGCAATGAATCACACACTGTATATGCCTGTCATAGGATCTTGATATGCTTTGAGGCATCTGTATCAGGCTAGGCTACAAATAACCAATTGAGTTGCTTTATTATTTATTCCATTGTAAATCTTGCTTTTCCCCTCAGCCTTCAAGGCAGTGTACATGGGATTTTCCCTTTTGTTATTTGCTAAGCAACATGTTGAACCAACAAGCATCTGTTCCCACCTTTAAGGGATGGCTTCTACAGATTAATGGTGTTTTGTTTTGCGTTTTTTTAAAATAAGTTTTAAGAATTTTTCAGAAAGTTTACAGCGTTCACAGAGAAAGGGTAACATATGCAAAGAGAGCCAATTTGGTGTAGTAGTTAGGCCACCAGGAAAGAAACCTGGAGATTATGAGTTCTAGTCCCACTATGGGCCTGATGCCAGTTGGATGGTCCTTAGCCCAGTCACTCTCTCACAATCCTGGGAAGCAGACAAGGACAAATCACTTCCAAAAAACATTTCAAGAAAATGGTAGAGACTAGTTCAGGAAGTTACCAGACATTAATATGTGGCTATGAATTTTGTTTTACACTGTCTTTTTAATTGTCTTATACATATTGGTTTGCTGTTTTTATGCTGCTTTTATTGTGAGCCACTCAGTCTTTTACAGTGATAGGCAGCTATATAAATTAGTAGATAGATAGATAGATAGATAGATAGATAGATAGATAGATAGATAGATAGATAGATAGATAGACAGATAGATAGACAGACAGATGAGAGACAGAAAAGACACAGACAGACAGACAGACAGACAGACAGACAGACAAAGGCCACAAAAATATAGAAGGGGATATAAGGGAATTAAGCAAGCTGAAAATAGGAAGAACTGTTCAAAATTAATCAATAAGATCCTAAGGTACAATTGACATTGCATCTGGAGATGGGGAGCTAAAAAAAGTAATGAATTAAGAAATCGGGCAAGAGAAGATACTGTAATGTTAAAAAGTCATTCTTTTCTATGGACCAATTAAATCATTATAAGAATTTAAATCTGAAACTGTTGAAAAGATTGATGGAAACTTTCCAAAATTAGAAGGTATCGCTTGTTTATCATAAATGCACATCATCTGAAACAAGTTATTTGCTCTAGTTGTTTGTATTGATGCTTATTCTATCAATTCTGTCTTTCACTCGCTCAGGAACTTTTACCACAGTTTTAAAAACTACCATTTTCTTTTTGGAACACAGCTGATTTATTATTTCTGTAAGCTGAACTATATCTGAACAAGCTCTGTATATATGCATATATGTGTATGCATGCATTATTTCAACTGGCCTAAATTAATCCTTTGTCAGATAATAGCCTGTTCACTCCAGGTTGTGAACTGCAGTATTGATCTTACACATCGAAGGTGTAGCACATAGGTGTAGCTCAAGAGATACCAACTTTTCAAGTTCTCAGTGTAATTCTGAAAGAAAGTGACTGGATCAGAAAACTACTCTGCCTAAGGGGGGACTAGAATCTGGATCCCCCTATTCCTATTCCAGCACATTAACATTATACCACACTGACTCTTATTTTATGATGGATGCATATATGAACATATATTAAACATATGAATATGGGTATGTGTGTCAGCATGTGTGTGAATACACATGTATATGAAGAGTCCTTGTAAAGGGGACTTAAACTGCTGGATTTCATCTTTTCAAAAATGGGGAACTAACAACTATTTTGGTGTCTTCTAGAAAATCTAATCCTATTTCTATATCGTATTGGACAGAGTTTGTTTATTTTGCAAGGTCCAATCTGAGTTGTTCACCAGGACCAAAGATTTATTATTTCAAGCTTGTTCTGGAAATTTCTCTCCCTCTCCAGAATATGTGCACTGGATTGTTCTACATGTTACATTTATATGGTGTCTGATTGTGTGTAGCTTTGTTTATTTTCTGTCTATTTCAGACTCTAAGACTGCAAACTGCACAAATACAATTTGGACATGAGTCACAGATTTTCTTCCAGAATATTATTAGTGACATTTAATACAGCTTATTTCAGATAGTGATTATTGTGTTTGGGGTTTGTGATAAATACATGAAAACCTGCATGGAAAAAAAAAGAATCTTTGTAGAGTTACACAACTAAATAACTACTAAATAACCACTGTAACTACATAGCCAAAAGGGCATTAAGAGTTGTTAACCTAATCCTACATAGCTTTTTCTCTGGTAATATGACACTACTAACTGGAGCATACAAAACATTTGCTCAACCAATACTCAAATACAGCTCATCAGTCTGGAACCCATATTACGTATCTGATATTAACACAGTTGAGAAAGTCCAGANATACATTGCAATGACTTACCTGTCAATTCAGCTTCAACCACAACAATACAAGAGCACACAATAGATACAAACTCAAGGTTAACTGCACCAAACTTGATTGCAGGAAATATGACTTCAGCAACAGAGTGGTCAATGTTGGAATACTCTACCTGACTGTGGTTTCTTCCCCAAACCCCAAAAACTTTAACCTGAGACTGTCTTCTATTGACCTCACCCCTTTCCTAAGAGGTCTGTAGGGGGCGTGCAAAAGCGCACCAACGTGCCTAACACCCCTGTCTTGTTTCTTTTTATTTTTCTTATATTTCTTATATATTTCTTATATTTTTCTTATATTTTCTTATATCTTTTTATATTCTTATATTTCATGTATCCTTAACTATGTTTATATTATACCTATTATGATTGCTTGACAAAATAAATAAATAAATAAAAATAAACTAAATAATGATACCCAAAAAGAGAACTATGCAAAACAACTTCCTCTTTACCTTGTCTTTTTTCCCCTTTTCATATGTGTATTAAATTTGCTGAGCCACTTAATCAAACAAACCGCATTTTAACTGTTCAGCAAAATATTTGTTGGCTGATGGTGTATATATCTGCACATACAGCAAGTATTGGCAAGATGGTTCAAAGATGAGGCAGCTCTATCAACATTCTTTATAATGAGCTCTTCTTTATACCACTGACACTTCAAAATAATTTAAGAAGCTTCAAGTAGATTATATCAATGTTAGCCTGTGTCATACTATGTGTTAAAATGCAGAAAAGCAAAACCCACATAGGCAGCTTCAAATAAATTCAACAATCGGAAGCATAATGAAAGATTTGATGTTATCTGGATGATATAAACAAGAATTTGGTCAAGTAACCAACATGGGAACTCTTCAAGTTTATAGCCAGATTGGGATAATTCTGTAACCATTCTTTTCTTCCAAATTAATAGAAGGAAAAGCCTCTAATATGACACAAGAATGATCAGCCTTAAAATCCATTCAGTAAGTGTTATAAATGCATCAACTTTCATTTAGTGGCTGTTCAAAGTTACAATGGCACTAATAAAAATGACTTATGGCTGTTTTTCACACTTACGACGATTGTGGCACTTCCATGGTCACATGATCAAAATTCAGGCACTTGGCTACTGGCTCATGTTTATGACAATTGCAGTGTCCTGGGGTCATATGATCACCTCTAGTGACCTTCTGTCAAGCAAAGTCAATGAGGAAGCCAGGTTCACTTAATAACCATCTTACTAAATTAGCAACTTTATTTAACAAATGTGGCAAGAAAGGTCATAAAATGGAGTAAATGGAGTAATTCACTTAACAAATGTCTCACTTAGCAACATAAATTTTGGGCTCATTTCTTGCTGTAAATCAAGGACCACCACAGTACATCAGGGTGAGAATACACTGTCATACCTAGCAAGCAGAACAACTGGAGAGCAGGTACCTACGTGAACCTCAGAAGATATGAGCTGCAAGACTTTCATACCTTTCTGAACTCCATCTTCACAGTGGAGGAAGGAAAGGCTAAACAAATTGCCATTTGTAGACATTATCAACAGACAGGAAGATGGCAGACTAGAAACCATCATATAGAGCAAGAATACCAGCACTTACATATTCTGAGGTTCAACAGTAACCATCCATTGTGAGCCCAAAAAGAGTTGCCTCAGAACACTATGTGGCAGGGGGAGAACACTCTCTAGTACCCAGCAAGCAAAACAACTGAGAGCAAGTCCCTACATGGACCTGGGAACACATAATATTAAATATTTCATTTCACAATAGAAGATATTCTCAATAAGGAATTTAGCAAAGAATTTATCTTACAATTAATAAGAGGTATGGGAGATTTCTTTCTTTCATATGAACGCGTTGATGGCCGAACCTATGGCATGCATGCCAGCAGGTTGCACGCAGAGTCATTTTGGGTCCTGCACGCAGGCACAGGCAAACTTACCTCACTGCACATGTGCGTGCCTCACCACTGATTTGAGGCCTTTTATTGGCCTTTCCAGAGGACTTGAAAAAGCCTCTGCAGGATGAATAGGTCTGTTTCGTCACTTCCTGCTTAATACTGGAAGTGTGATGAAAATGGATATTCAGCTTGGAGATGCTTTTTCAAGCCTCTTTGCGAGCTGAAAAAAGCCCAAACCAAGCAAAAATCAGCTGGGGAGTGAGTGCAGGTAAGGAGGGTGGGGGTTGCACACGCATTTGCAGGGGGCATGGGAGAAGCATGCATTTGCCTTCTGGGTTGCTTGGCCAAGCACCAGCATGCCAACCACAATTTTGGGCACAGGAGCTCAAAAAGGTTAGCCACTACTGCCATATAATGCTGCTGTACTTCACATTTGAGGTAGTCTCTGAGAGGTAGCTGAGATTGAGAGTTAGCAACGATCCTGACATCATTCATTTTTTGGGAGATTAGACTGATGCTGTATCTGAGAGAGGGAGGTGGAGCGGAAGTAGTATTGACGATTTAATTGTTTATTACATTCCTGAAGGAATAAATGTCAGCATTTGTTATAACTTTGTTGTAAGAGTAGAGTACTAGCTCGAGATAAAGGAGGACTCGTACGGTCGGAGAGGGATAGATTAGTTGGTGAATGTAGAATACTTAAGGAAAACACACTAGAGTTTTTAATTTTAGGCGTAATGTCTTTAGTCACGCAACGCACCAGGATTCCACCTGTCACATGGCTAATTTGACAGCGAGAACAACCAGATGACCAAGGTTCAGGCAGCAGATTATAATTTAAGTAGGAAAACACATACTAAAAAGGTATCTCTGAAATCCAGTGCGCGGTCGGTAAACGAGAGGACTATTGGGCTCGCACACAGTGGTCTGGGATCTTGTCTTCTTTAAATTGAGACAAACTTATTTCGTAGAAGATGTTTTTAGAATGACTCATGTGTCGAGAATCTATAGAGCAAAAGCAGTCTCCGTCATGGTTTTGTCTAGATACTATCACCCTTTTGCTTTCACATCCACTGTTTATATTATTAGGATATTCTCATTGTTTCTAAGACTCATTGGCCTCATCTTGGATATATTTTGTACTCTGCTTGCCGCGAGTCACAGATGAGCTAGAGAAGATACATAACTTTCTTAATTTAAGTTGTGAACAAAGCAGCTAGCGTGGTACGCACTTGTGAGATCGCATCAATTTCTCCACTATTGATTTATCTTTATATATCAAGTGGGCGCACTCGACCTCATACATTTAGACTGTTACGCTTCTGACTGTCACAAATAATAGGTACTTAAGGTGTTATGGGCCCGAGTGGTAATTTGGTTCCTCATGAGGTTCACTACAACATACCTCACATATGGTGTGACAAGTGTAAGATTATGAGGGAAACTCAGTACAAGCTAAATAATAAAGGTTTGGGCTGATTGGTTCTCGATTACTAGATAGAATCAGAGATTCTGACTGAGATAAGCATATTGTGGGCCCTGCATGCAATAGATGGAGGCGCAGGCTATAGACAGATGGCTGTTGAGAAGTGTGCTAAGCAATCACGTTGAGAGAGTACACGAACAGGCAATTATGAACAGGGAGAGAGGAGAGACAGGAAGAGAATACGCATTACATAAGAGAATATAGTAGAATAGAGATTTAAAAGACTTTGGAAGATTTAGTTCGCGCATCAGGTGGATTGGACACACACACACGAATTTGTCTTGGTGTTAAAAATACTCGGGTCATTTCAGTAATATTGACGCCAGTGATACACCGAAAAAGATGGTATCAATCACTATCTTTTTATGGTCGTTATTATGGCTAATCAAATGAAGTCACCATATATTTGTACACATTGCTACACCACAGATAGTCCACTTTACGCAGTTACCACCTAATTCATAGTCCATCACCATCATATTTAGGAACACGCTCTCATAGGTAATAAATAGGTAACGCGACTCAACAAGACATCAGGAAGGTGTGTAACAGGTACCTGGCATTTTCCACCCACGAGAGGAGCAGTGATAAGTGTACGCTCGATTATATAGAGACCTTGGAACAGGTTAATTAAGTAGGTCGTACATCTCTAATCATATAAGGCCTTTGAGAGTGGTTAGGTTTTGTAGGGAACAAGGAATTATTTGTTTTAAGTCCTGTTCACCACATAGTGGCAGACCCATTAACGGGATAGGGAGGGCTATGGATTGTGGAAATAAGCAGTGAGGGCGTGAATTAGGTAAACACTTGCCAGTCGAAAGTGGGTTGGTTAACAGTGGGCATATTAGCACTTTTTGCGTTCTGCATGATTACTTTATCTGACATCACGACATATTTAGGACTCTCCTACCTCTATACCATACACTGCAACTCCTTTACACGCTCACTAAATATGACATCTTGCATCATTTCCGCTCAGAAAAATGATAATACAGCACTATATCACCGGCCGATGTCAGCAAATTCCGTACAGTGGGCGAGTACGGGAGGCTAGAGGGTAAACGTTAAAATACAGGTGTTTGGATAACTGTACAGGAAAGGTGAATTTATGAACGAGATTGAAATGAAGTCGACATACCCCGCTATACCTTGACATTCACTAGTGTATGGCATCACACAGGGTGGACGCAATCTTCGGGATTGTGGAGGATGCCGCTATCCTCTCTCAAATACCATGGGGCGGTACTATACTGGCGCACCACAGGAAGAAAGGTGTTGACAAAGAGAAACAAGAGACGAGGAACAAATTTATGTTAGCGCATGGATGGTAGATAGGAAAGTAGATAAAACGGGTGATGCCAGTAATATCAGCAGAAGATAAAGCATTATCAACTATATAGAATAAGAGATAAGACATATCGCTCTTAAGATGAGGAAGGGCGACGATTACTTCTGGAGCAACTCATTTTATTAGGACTGCTCATACAGTATAAGGATAAGATCATGAGAGATGCAAAGAGAAGACAGGACAAGTTAGAGGTGGAAATACTATATGAGTTCAGCCTCCTTAAATAGTAACAAGAAGGAGGTAAGCCTAAGCATCACGCAATATAGAGTTGCTGTTCGACTTGTTGCTTCACTGAGCGGAATTCGGAATCCCAGGCTAGATAGCTAGAAGCGCTACAATGTTAGCGGCCTTGGATTCACTGATATGCGCCTCTTATAGCTTACGCACCACTCATGCATCCATTATAATGATTATCTCATGCGAAGAGTGGGAACATGGATCCATGAGGCTTCCATTCCTTACACATATTTGTTGCGTAGACCAGCATCTAGTTCTAGCACATATGATGTCGATGAGATGAACATATAAACACAAGCCTCTGCGTGAACTGGACTACTATAACGAGTATTGATCAGGAAAGTGTAGCAAGTAAGCGTACTGCGGATGCACCCGAAGATGAGAGTTGGAGAACTGATCAGAGTACTAGGACTGTACATTTTTTTATTTCCCATGTCTCATGATGGTGGAGCTAAGAGTGTTATATATAGAAGACCCTTCATGCATTCCAGAACTTCATGAGGATGCCCGTCGCTGTCATCGCTATCATCAGAAGTTAAGTGGTCACCTAGCCGGGCACGCGTGCTCTGACACCAGAAATAAACAGCTTATGAGACCAAAAGCCAATAAGAACATCACAATATATACATTCCATGTTCGGCAATCGACCTAGTCCTAGTTGATCTCTAGGTGCCCTGCGTTCCAACGAGAGTTCGCGCTAGATCACAATCCATTTCATTCAGATGGAACATCTGCTTAAATAGCCTCAGGGAGCTCAAGGATCTTCGGTGTACGGGGTCCACGACTACTTAGCTATGTCATGCAGAAGGATGGCTGAGTAGGGAGGTGCCACAAAAGGGCGCGAGCTATCCATGGAGCCATTCATGACGTATTAGGTGGTCGCATTAGCAGTGGCACCAATAAATATGCTCCGAAGTACATCAACCTTCGTGGGTGGGAGAGCTCTCTCCCAGTGACCACTGTACATCATCGAGCTTCGAAGAACGGCTGCAGCAAATCTAGAGATCCATAGGTTGCATAGGAGCAGTGGTATCAGAGGTGGGAACTTCATTACGCACAGGCTTTAAGGTGGACACCAGAATCTTGGGATTGGGACCCATGAAGCAAATGATCAACCAATGCAGCTCTAGACAGAGAGGTGGATGTCGGTCTCATGCCAAGAACTGGATCTTTTAAATCAAATAAACCAGGCTACTCAACTTTGTAGTGTTGTTAATTGTGAATTTATTGCTGTCTTCCAATCGTGGCTAAGAGCTTTTCAACAATGATAACTGGTGAAAAGTCAGCATTGAGAAACGTTAATCCCAATATGTTTATCCACCTGCCCAATTACCGTAAAATCTTCTGCCCCAACCCTAAATACTGCCCATTACTCAATTATCCACGCACTACCCCAAGTTTAACTTAAACTTCACTTACTCTCATCCTTCCCGTGACCTCCCATTACGGTACTCACACATTATAGCACTCTATGTCAACAATTGCTCGAAGTCGAAAGTGGAGCCGGTCCCACTTATTCTCAAGCATCAACTGATGTTAAGCTAGCGGCAATCAAAGTCCAATCCCTCATTTGCTACTCGCACGATTGGTCGATGCATTAGGACTGACAGAGTGTCAATGTACACAATTCGAGTAAATTCGCGTGAGTTCTCACAGGGATGGCAAAAGTCATTGGTGATACAGTTATTGCGCGAGTCAGTAAGTATCACTTTTTCAGCAGACATTATGACAAGTGTTATCCTGAATTCTAGATTCACAGGTGCGGCCACAACACAGCGCGAAAAAGGGTGCACACACCCTCATCGTGGGCTTCCCAGATCCCAAACCCCTGCCCACACAATGAGCGAAGGCGGGCAAAGAAAGGTAAGCTCCTTAAAGATTGCATCTACTCGGGGGATGACGCAAGTATACTGGGCGGTACAGTATAGATCCCTAGCCAATATCATGGAAGACCCTAGCGACTCGCTAGATTGACCTATAGAGACGACGAGAGGGATCCTTAGTCAACTAAGACGCGAGACCTGAGCCTCCAGGGCAAGCCGGGTGGTAGAGAGAACGCCTTTGGCATCACTGGCCCAACAGGTTTCAGGTACTTCTCACCACATGCAGCATCGGCCCAGTAGACCGTCGCAGGAAGTGGTGTACTTTTGCTGTGGACACGCTCTGCTTTCGCTAACAGATCTCTTAGAGGCACCAAGTCTGATATGCTCACTATCCTTTCTCTCACACGCTAAAGCCCCGGTTCTTCCAAACTGGCTTAGAAATGGTTTAACAACCAGTTCTCAACGAAATAGGTCAAAACTAGTACACAGTATTTCGCAACGCAACAGGCTCACTCTGGGCTCTTCTCAGGCGGCCACGCACCGGATCAGAGGAGTAGGTGGCGATCATGAGCAAGTTCTAGGGCGAAATTGAGAATGGTGCGGAGTGAGCAAAATCGAGTGACTATGAACATGATACGCGATGAAAATGGAAGCGTAGTTCAGTATAGAGATGATGTGCAAAGGATACACAATCAAGTAGTCCTTGGCATACTTCATGAAGGTGAGATATACCGAAAGAAGCGCAACCCCTCTCAAACTGTTAACACTTATCTGGTGATCATATACTCTCATCCAGCTGGACGCCGCAGTGGATTGGTGCGATAGCGCACCCACGAGAGATGCACTAAAGACTGATTACAAGTAGGGACTTACTGTCTTACGCTTACTTAGCCTGGCTCTCATCCACACATGGATTTGTAGAGTGGTGGCATGGGTTCACTAGGTATCATCTTTTGGGCTCAGTGGACTACTAATTGGTTACTTAGTGAGTTTATGAATATGTATTGACATGAAGCATTTTATACTCTATTAATAGCACTTCTGTGTTGTATTTTGTGTAACATATGTGGAGTTCTATGTCTTTAGAGTTTTTGTTTATTGTGGCACTTCGCAAAGTGAATCAGGGTTGCCTAGTGAGATTGTATGGGACAATGGTGTGGACATACAGTATTTCGACATTATGTCAATATTCAATTAATAATAGGCAATGGATAATTTTGAGTGGTATCACGAGGCGCACTGGCTATCTGTAGACTGCGATAAATCCCAACTAACTATACTTATACACGCATTCCAAGGGTATCCTAGAGCTTCCTAACCAAACTGGCTCAATCGTGGGTTACAGAACCACATACACGTACAAATTCAACAAGATCTCATTGAGTCTAAAGGCGAAATCATTTATTCTAAATAGTTACATTCCTACGCAACTTTGGACTCTTCTTAGTATATGCACACAATACAAATTTCTAGTGAAGCTCAAAGTATGTGGTGAAAAGACACAACAAGATTACTTAGTATTTAATATCAAGAAGCTGTAAAAGAACAATGAGCACTCGAAGTTGCAAGTGGTACAAATAAAAGTTCTACGAAGCAGGTAGCCACCAGTCTCCGGCACTCTTAATCAGTCCACTTGGAGGTGTGCCCAGTCTCAGGGGTGAAGGGGTCCAGGTGCTGTGGAGGTGGCTGGTGCTGGAGTGCTGGTCTGAAGCTCATTGGGGTGCCTGGCCCGAGAGGACAACAGGTGACGGTGTGTTGGAGGAAGCTCTCAGACAGCTGCCTCGCCCCGTGATGTTGAGAGCTCCTCCTCCATGCCCATGGGGTGTCAGCCCAGTACTGAGGACAGATGTAACTGAGGCCGGGCTTGGCTGTGGGGTGGAGGAGGAGCAGTGTCTGGGCGTCTGGTCTGAGCTGAGTGAGGACTTGGCGTGGGATGGCAAGTGTCGTGGGTGCATCCGGTTGCATCAAGTGGACCGGTGGAAACGGTTGTACGTCCGATGAAACTCTGGTGCCTGGAACTGGGAAGGCTGCCTGCCTGTGCTGCTGCCGCTTCGCTGGTAGCCATAGCCCTGGTAGGTGAGGGACTGTGGGAAGCCTTGGTATGGGAGGTACAATCACTGGGGTGGAGGAGCAGACCTGGCTGGGTGAGAGCAGGTTCTCTGGGTCTGGGAGGGATTGTGAAGCAGCTCGGTGATCCAGTCCTTCACGACCTGGTAACTGGGGTTTCCTCCATGTCCGTGAGGGTCTGGTTGATCGTCGGTGGGAAGGGCTTGCGGTTGGAGATGAGAGTCGGTGTGGACGCAGCTGAGAGAGGAGATCTGTGCTGCTCCGGATGGTGTCCCTGATCCTCCCAGCAGGACAGTGTGGCTCTGCCCCTCCTGTCTGGCTCTCTGCCTTTCTGTGGAGGTGGAGCTTGGGGGGAGGCGGGTAGGGCTGTGGTGGAACATGCCCGTCTCTTTCTTCCACTGCACCAGGGAGTCCTCCACGTGCTCCACCATGGTTAAACACAGCTGTCTGTGGGTTCTCCTGCCGTGGGAACGCTACCACAGAAACCTGCCTGGAGACGGAGCCTGACTCTCAGACCGGAAGAGACTGGCTCTCAAGCAGGCTGGCCGGAGAGAGAGGGTCGATGAGAGGGGCTGCTGCTCGCTCCTCAGTGGCGATCTCACCTCCAGGAAGCTGCACCTGGCCATGACATAGGTTCTGTCCGTCAGCTTAACCGTGGCCTGGCCAGATTTCTTGAGGTGCAGCTTCGTACAGGTTGTGCATATGTTTTCCAACCAGCCGAGAACGCACATCCGATGTGTAGCCCAGACTCTTCTGCCTTCTCTCTCCAGCAAGCCTACCTCTTTTGGTGTCCTGTAGAGCCGGTGTCCTTCTGCCATAGTCATTCTCTCTCAGCACTCCAGCACCTCCTCATCGCTCCGTGTTCCTACCTCAATGGAGTATTGCTCCTCTCCCGTTCAGGCATATGCTCTTCTCCTTTGGCAGGACAGATGGGCCTCATCTGAGGGGCTTCAGGTTGTAGGGGCTGCTCTCAACACCGACACCAGAGCAAGCAGCACCAGCAGGATCATCATCATCAGCAGCACAGCAGCAGCACCAGCAGGAATCATCATCATCATCATCACACTAGCAGCAGCAGCACGCAGCAGGACGACAGGATCAGCAGCAGCAGAGTAGCACAGCAGCACCAGGAGCACCAAGCAGGACGCAGGAGCATGAGCAGGAACCAGCAGGAAGAGCAGGACAGCAGATGAGCAAAGACGGCAGGAGCACGAAGCAGACAGCAGCGACGAAGAAGACCAGGAGCACAAGCAGGACCAGAAGGAGCAGCAGTATGAGAAGCAGCTACAGCAAAGTAAGCACCAGGAGAAGCACACCGCCAGAAGCAGCATCAGCAGAGTAAGTCACAAGCAGAAGCACCACCGCCATATAAAGCATCATCATCAGTCCTCCACGAACAGCAGAAGCAGTAGAAGCGCCAGCGCAGAAGAGGGAGCCCGTGCCTACAGAAGCCCCAGCAGAAGCAGAAGTGAGGGCAGGGGCGAAAGGGTGGCGCCTGTCCCTCTTGCCAGGGCTGGCAGCAGATGGCTGAGGCTTTTCTCAATCTTCCCCATGATTGTGGGTTGCTGGCTGGGCAGGGAGTCTGGTCAAGGGAGTCTTGCAGGCAGGCTGGCAGGCAGGCTGGCACGAAAGGCTGGCACGAAGGGCTGGCACAAAGGCAGGCAGCAAGGCTTGGCAGGCAGGAAGGCTGGCTTGCAAGGCAGGCCAGCAAAGGCTGGCAGGGGAGGCTGGCCAGGCAGGCAGACAGCTAAGGCTGGCAGGATGGAAAGGCGCAGGCAGCAGCAAGGCTGGCAGCAAGGCCTGGCGGCAGGCAGGGCAGGCTGGCTAAGCACTCGATGTGTCTGGATGCAGGTCTTTTCCCTCTGAATGGTGGACGCTGCCTTGGGAGCTACTTGCCCTTTATATCCACGGGGGCTGATTTGCTAATACATCCCCCCGCATGCGCAGTGAATGCTAGGCATCCGCTGTGCATAACCGCTAGGCTTTCACTGTGGCATCTTCTAGGCTTCCGGTCTGCATCCGCTTCATACCGCATCGGTGTTCCGTCTGCATCCGCTGTATCCGTTCCACGTCCACTTTCTAGAGCCCCCCGGAAGCCTGCGGAATGTGCCATCCGCTCCTCATCCGCTTGCCCATTCGCTCGGGCTTCCGTTCGCGCATACCGCTTTTCCATCCGTCTGCCGTCCTGCACCCCGTCCGTTCCTTTTCGTGTTATCCGCTCTGGTTATGCAAATTTTTGCCCCTTTTTAGAGGGATAACAACGGATGCGAAACATTTTTTCTCATCGCGCTGTGTCCTTTTTAAAAATTTTGGCCATCCGTTGGGCAGTGTGACAGGGCCGCTTAGCAAGTGATGGCTTTTAAGAAAACACTGTCCTTATGTCTAGTTGTGCTGCTGTGGCAGTGCTCTATCGCGTCGTTTTGAGGCAAGGAGTTTGAAACAATTTTGTCGCGGGTGTGAGGGCTCTGTAAATATTTTCACAGCCCTCTTTTGACTCGTGCAGTATACAGGTCCTTGATTGAAGGCAGGTGGGTAATAATTGTTTTTTCTGCAGTCCTAATTACTCTCTGAAGTCTGTGTTTGTCCTGTTGGGTTGCAGAACCAAACCAGACAGTTATCAAGGTGCAGATGATGGACTCAATAACTCCTCTGTAGAACTGGATCAGCAGCTCCAGTCTGAGCTTTCTGAGTTGGTGCAGAAAGAAAGATTCTTTGCTGTGCTTTTTTGATGATGTTTTTAATGTTAGGGGTGTCCATTTTAGGTCATATGATATAGTAGAACCTAGAAATTTGAAGGTCTCTTTGTTGATTCTGTGTTGTGATGCAGAAATATAATTTTATGTTATTTTCTTCTATTTTACATATTTTATGTATTAAATTCTTGTATTTTATCCCATTATTATTGTATTTTACCCTATTATTTTAAATTGTTTTAATAGGATTTTATCGGTAATACATGTCTGAACTTATTTTGATATGAACTATAGGCTAATTAATAAAGTTAATCTTAGTAAGAATTTCTACTTTAGATGATGGGATTTTTTTCTACTTAAAAAAGTAAACCTCCTTTTTATATAAATTATTTCCAGCACATTTTATTTATAAGGAGTTTTAAAACAAATGAGTACGATAACTTTTCCTATTAGTGATGTATACACACCCAACTTTTGAGATGTCCATGTATGTCTCTAACCAGTGGTGGGATTCAAAATTTTTTACTACCACAAATCCACGTACTTTTACTACACAGTCCACGTACTGTGGACGTGGCTTGGTGGGTGTGGTGTGGCTTGGTGGGCATAGCTTGGTGGGCGTGGCAGGGGAAGGATACTGCAAAATCCCATTCTCTTCCCACCCCACTAACCTGCTTTCCAGCTCNACAAAAGAAGACCAAGTCGATCAGCTGGGACTCGGGAGACAGAGAATAGATGGGGGTGGGACCAGTCAGAGGTGGGATTTGCTGGTTCTCCAAACTATTCAAAATTTCTGCTACCGGTTCTCCAGAACTGTCAGAACCTGCTGACTACCACCTCTGTCTCTAACATAGCATATGATGAATACATCCGATAAGCCATTGTTCATCTATAACAATGTAGTTTTCAACAGTTATGTCACAGTGAAAGCTCCAGAAACATAAACTATACTAGTAATAAAACTTCTTTATAAATGTTTCCATGCTCCTGAGATATTTCAGCAGTCAAGGGCTCACTCTCCACTCATTGGCTGTCTGCTCAGAGCTTCTGAGAAGCACAAGTCTGTCTGACTCTGCCATTTCTGATCTTTCTTCCAATCTGATATCTTTGGAAGATAAATTGTCTCCAGCCATTAACATGCTGCTTAATTATAATCTCTTAGCTCCTGTCATGGGCGTATATAAGCAGACCTCCTTTTTGCAAACATACTAGGCCTTGCACTTATCTTAGCCAGAGCTAATGCTGACTTCTATTCAGGAAAGCCAGCCAAAACGTTTGTCCACGGAAAGTGAAGGGGCTGGTTTAATGGAACCAAGCTCTGCTCCTCAAGATCCTTTACTAAAACAATATTCAAGTAGAGAAGATTTTAATCTGAGTTTCAGACAAGTTGTTGCCTTCTGCTGGCCCAACACAATGGAATGGCTAATGGAGGAAGGAAACATTTATCAATAGAATAGCATCAAGGAGTCATTCTCTTTTTCCATACAAGATCCAGGAAGCAGGAGCATCCAAAGAGATCTTCCAGGTAGCATCAGAGTCATGCTATTACAAAGCAGAAAATCATCACAGTAAGGTCAAACTTTGGAAACATTTCTTTAAAAAGCAAAATAATCCCACCATCCCATCTATTTAACACCACCTTTTCTCCACCCCAAAAACATATAGCAATTACAGTAAGTGGATCAATTACCACAGAAAGAATGTTAGCTTATTTCCCTAAGGTGTCTTGTTAGCTTTTATTTACTTGAGACTGTGTTCTGCCTATTTTCTAAGTATTATCTTATTATTTATGAATATAATAGAGAGGCCTTTTGAACTTGACCATTGAAATACTTTCAGAAAATATAAAGCTGGGATGTGTATGGTGGAGAACAAAAAAACCCCACATTCCTTCATTCCCTGTTTGGGATTTGGGGCAACTGTGATATTATTAATGAGACATTCATGTCACTTAAGTCAAATTGAGTTCTTAAATTTGGCTATTAAGCCATCACATGATCCTGCTGGAAATTCCTGTAAGTGTATACCAGACAGTTTATGGCAGCCATATCGTGTTATGCACTTTGCATTGATAGGGACAAAAATACTACTAACAGCTGTTCTCAGGAAAAAAAAATTGTTCAGTATTTATGAACTATTTTAAGTCAGCAGCTGGATGACAGATTCCAGATGAAAATTAGGATGCAGTCATACACATCTTTATCCATTTAGTCAGCCCAAAAGGTAGCTACAATGACTTAGAATTCAGATGTTTACTAAAAATGTAAAACTGTGAAACATCACTCTGCAAAATTTAGAGGAGAAAAGCAGTTCTTTTGAAAACAGAATAGAGCTAATATTAATATATTAAAAAGCTCTTTAAAGCAGATAAATAAAAAAGGGGCACAATTAAACTGTATTTTACTTCTAGCCTTTCCTTTTCCTACTTCAGGTTGACTTTAGAAGTTCTTTTAGTCTACTGCAGGGATGTCAAACTTGCGGTCCATGGGCCGGATGCGTCACACGATGGCCACGCCCACACCGGTTTAGCGAAGGGGGGAAAAGTTGCAATACATCATGTGATGGTGCGATGATGACGTGAGTTTGACACAGTAATTTCAAGAACATGAAGGTTATGGAGAAAATCAAAGGGATCTTCAACAGCTTAATAATGCCTGCTGATTTTTCAGTCCTTTCATTCTAATATTACACTGAGAGTCAGTCCCAGTCCCACTGCACTTACGGATGCAAAGAGGATGTAAAA